>PVKA01040072.1:0-19019 GCA_004027165.1 Ctenomys sociabilis | reverse complement strand
GAAGAGAAAAGAGAAAAAAATTGAGCAGGTTCCAGTCATGGTTCCCTGGCCACTCCCATTCTCCCAGGACCATCTGTCTCTTCAGCTAACTGTGCTGTCCACTGGCCTACCACCAAGGCTCACATGGACCCAGAGGGTCCCATCCCCTCCCATTATACCCTTTGTAAGCTGCCTAGGAAGGAGACAATGGTTATGGGTCACTTCCAATGGTCCACAGGCTTCCCAATGGGGTCCAAATGAGATTGGCCAGGAAAATAAAAGCAAAAGCAAATTTCATCAACGAGGAGGCCCAAGGCTGCCAGAGAGCCATCAAACCCAGAGAGATAACACATGTAACAGAGAAGGGCAGAAGTGGAGGAGCCCCATTAGGAAGGTTTCCTGCAGGCAGCAGAGCTGGCACAGGGCAGGTGCAGCGGCTGAGTAGTGGGTGGGCATCGGACACTCTGTGCCCTTGCACTTGACCTTTTAGCTTCAGCTGTGTATGTCAAGGCGTCCCACTTAGACCCTTGGGCTTTAGCTTCCTCATGTGAAGTAGGGTGGTGTTAGGGTCCATCCTCTCCAGCAGGGAGGTGGCCAAGACTCCCACACCTCATGGCTGCTAAGCTGCATCCTCTCTTGTTTTGTCCACTTTCTGGGATGAGCCTTTCCTGGACTTCCTCAGAGTTGGTGCTTTTTGCTCTGAGTACAGATAGATTTTTGCAAGCTGCCTGAAAGGCACAGAAAGCATAAGAAACACTTCTTGCTTGGCTGAAGGTGGGCATAACATTGTAGAGGCCAGTGTGGGAGGCCAGTTGGCTTGCAAGTGGGAGATGTGGAAGAAATCAACAAGGCATTGGCTTTTAGGTTGAAAGGGGAAATATAAAACTATTGCTATCACATTCCTCCTGGTTCTTTGCTCCACACAGCCCTTTCCCCAGACTTGGGAGGGATGATTGCCATGACAGGAGTATGAACTAGAGAGAGTTCTATGAGCCACAGGGCAAGAGTGCTCCCTAGATGGAGGATAGACAGACAGCGGAAAGTGAGCTAAGCTTCCTGTCTTCCAGTTGGACAAGAATAAGCAAAGCTGAACTACAATTTTTAAAGTATACAAAGGGGGTGATCAGAATATGTGGTGAATGTCTAAAGTTTTAAAAGTTATTACAGTAAAAGACGCATGGCCTTTAATCTCTCTCCAAATATGTCTGCTTGCTTTGCATGCCCTTAGCTCATCATTCTAGCCACTTCCTGTTGCAGGTATGAAAGTCTCCTCAGAGTGTCTTTACAAGCATTCAGTGAATTTTGCACCATCCAGCAGAGAAGAGGGGACTGGTAGAAACATCACAGCATGTGGCCCATCCTATCTGGCCCCAGGCACTTCTTCCTCAAAGTCCAACTGACCATACAAGGAAACATTTTGAAATGACTCAGGAAATCTCAGAAGCCATAACAGGGTAAGTCAAGCTAGTCCCAGAAGAGGGCTGCCAGAACTGCTTCAGAATGCTGCAAAACCATGGGATAAGTGAGACAGAAACAAAAGGGTGTATTTTGAGGAGATCAACAGCAACGTGTCTTTTCCTGAAGTGTGTTTGTAACATTCAAATATTCAGCATATGTTTCATTTTGCAGTCATACTTCCTATGTAACACATTAAAAAGGAGCGACAACCTCACATCATGGTTGTCCTCTGGGAAGGATGGTGTTCTCCACTCTATTCCCATCTCCCTTCCTGCACCGCAGGAAGAAAATCTGATGACAAATGGAGGAAAGGCTATTTCTTAGTGCATAGAGCTTCACCCTTTAGGGCCTCCTTGGGTCTTCCAGATGGCTGTGAGGAGGCAGAGCAAAACTCCTAGCAGGAATGAGGATGAGGCCAAGGAAAGGGCCATCCAGGTCGGATTCAGGGCCAGCAGGGACTACTTTACAGCATCCTCTGAGGGTCTAGCAGCCCTTGTCATTTAGAGGCAAACTCACTGGTGTCATTCTCCCAGGTGCTCTGAGCTTGCCCTTTCCTTGTGCTCTGAGGACCTTTCTATTCCAGTGACTGTCTCCACCTATATTTCATCACTCAGGAGCAACCCTGCCAGTAGAGCTTTGAGCTGTGGTTATGTCTCTACCCTCCAGTGACCCACAGTGTCTCTATTCCCAGCTTGTTGGTTTTGTCAAGCAAGACCAGGCTGTTCATGGAGAAGATATGGTGACACGATGAATTGCTTGTCCCTCATCCACCTGAGGATGCCCAGAGAGGCCTCCCACCAAGTCCTATCCTGTGATTTTCTTCTACAGTGGGAGCTATCCCTGAAAGTCAGGGATCCACTCTTATAGCATTGATTTCAAGGTGGTTTCATTGCTTGGTGCTGCTGTGTGCTGGACATCCAGCCAGAGCTTTCCACAGAGGTGTCACTGGAGTGTCTCCACCCAGCCAGCCCAGAGGAGGAGTTAAAGGGCTGCTTAAAAAGGAGATGTGCAGTTCGCAGAGATGCCCCTAGACTTTGCTGCCTGAGACTCTGGGGGGTGGTCCTTTGTGGAGAGGTCACTACTGGGAGGAGCAGGGCATGCGGTTCACAGTGCTCGGCAGCCTGGCATCCTTAAGGCTCAGACGGGCTGTGATTTTCCTTTCCTGGTGATGTACTTCTCAACCAGGGTTAGGGGCAGAGAGAGGAATAGAAAGGAGAGAGAAAGAGAGTATGTGAGGGAGAGAGGACTTCTTTTGGATAAAAGAGTTAGAACTAAGTGTGGTGTAAAATCCAAACATGCAACACACACACACACACACACACACACACACACACACCACATCTGTAACATTCCTGGCTAGCCTTAAAGCTGAATGCCCAACCTGGGAACATCCAGCAGGACCCTGTACTCTGTACCAGTCTTTCTGAGGGCCTGTGTGCCTTCGTGCTGTGTGAATCTGACTTGCAGCAGCAGCAGCAGCAGCAGCAGAGAAGTGTAGACACTTGCAGCAACTCCCTGATCAGAATTCTGTGACACAGGTATCGAATTTTCTCCTCTTCCTCTGCCACCGTCTCCTCTTCCTCTTCATCCTTGTCTATGTTATCTCCCACTATTAAAAATTCCTTCTGGGCAGTGTCACCGAGGTGCAGAGGGACCACTTGTCATTTTTATGGGGTTCTCATATTGTTATCTTCTGTTCTGGTCACCCTACTCTGGACCTGTGTAAATAAGGGCAAGTTGGTGGTTTCCTTAGCAACCTGAGCCCTGGGAAGGACACCACGGTGCCTCATTCCCAGCATGCTTCTTTATATGGGCCCTGTTGTCACAGGGGCTGGCTGCAGACAGGCTCCCCTAACTTGCCAGGGAGTCTGGGGAAGGGGTATGGCATGGGCATGACAATTCTCAGGAAAATATCTTGGAGCAGGGACCAAGAATACCACCAAGGTTATCTCCATGGCTTGGGGACACCACTTGCCTGTGTCTTCACCAGACTACAGTTCTTCAATCAATTCAGAAGAAGACACTTCATCCATCAGATCATTTATCATCACTTAACTCAAAATTCCAGCACTATCCTCCTTCATTGAGCCTTTAAGCCACATCTGTCCCCAGCTCTGTCCAAAAGCAAGGACCACCAGGCCTTCACTAGATCCCGTTCTCTGGCCAGAACAGTGGCTTCTATACCTTGGAGCCTCTGAGTGCTCCAGATTCAGGAGATCTGAGATGGATAAGGTGAGGCCTGAGGAGCTGTATTTCTAGCACAGACGCTATGGTCTGGGAACTGCACGTCACCGTGTTCTAAGGACGCTAGCCCAGGGGAAGCTGGTTCTGGGCTAGACCAACCTTCTCCAGGATTTTGCTTTTCTATTTGTTTATCTTCCTCTTTCAGCACCAGACAAGGCTTCCTGAGGACAGATGGGATGACTGGCTTTTGGAAGAAAGAGAGAGTACATATCTGCCTCTCATATCTTCTTCTCTCACATGTGTACAACTCACTTTTGCTGCTGGTGTCCCTTGATTGTGCATGAACAGGAGTATCCATTTGGGTGAGAACATATGCATTCTACAACCTTCTGTCCCTGTCTTGACAAGCCCAGAGGAGTATGATGGAAGGGACTTATTTGGATGATTTCAAGTGAAGTACTAAAATTACCTAGTTTCTTGCAGGAAGGAGTAGTAGATTGCTAATTGCTGGTCAACTTGTTACGCCCAGCTGAACTGAACTAGTCTGGTGCTGGGTATGCGAGGTCCACCTAAGGATTGTTGCCAACAACATGAAAATGAGAATGGGAAAGAAGCTGTTAGCGAAGCTGTTTGGAGAAGCTGTTGGGGTTGCTGGAAGCTGCTGGTTCTTCTGCTAGAGGATCTTGTCATGTTGGCTTTCCTGATGAACTTGGATGTTCTCATTGGAGGAGCTCGGGACCCTGTTGTCGCTGAGGATGGCTATTGTTCACCTCAGGGTCGCTTTGGTCCTCATCTTGAGCATTGCTTCCTGGCTCTGGAGCAGAAGATGGTACACTGCTCAGCTTCATGGAGGAACTTGTTGCACTGGTTTTCCTCACCACTGGAGGACCTCACTGCTGCTGAGAATGGCTGTGGTATCATTGGGGGGGGGGGACTATGGTGCTTACCGTGAGCATTGCTTCCTAGCTCCAGTTCAGATTTCTCAGCCTGCTAGCACAGATCCTTCACCCACTGGCATAGACTTCCTAGCTTCCACCACTGATCTTTGGGCCTTTCCAGCACAAATCCATGAAGCAGGCCTGCATGAGACATTGTTGTGGGCTCCAGGCCTCCAGCTGGACTGGTGGGAGGCATTGTTATAGCTCTAGGTTTTCAGCTGGCCTCACAGAGGATATTAGGATCCAGGTCCTTGGCTAGATTCTTTGGTCTTTAGTTCATGAACAAATTTTCTGCACTCTTGGTATACAATTCTTTGGGTGACTATAAAATAATCTTATGAAGTGTGTCCATATTGTATTGTTCCCCTTGCAAAACTCCCAAACCATGACAGAGAGGAAGGGCATAGGATAGAGAAGAGGGTTCCTGAGAAGCAGACTGAGTACCCAGGGTATGCCACAGGCAGTTGAGCATGAACGAAGAGGAGCAGGAATGATGTACACACAGTATCCCACAAGAGAGGTTCAAACCCACACTCAAGAGAAAATGATCACCAGTCTTTTAGAGAGTAGATTTGTGGAAACTGCCTAGTGACATCCCTCTCTCAAGCCCACCATGAGACATAGATTCTGCCAGTCAGTGTGAAAGAGGCAGATTCACACATTGTACTTACTTGTAAATTTTTCCTTTTTAAACATTTTCTTTCATGCGATTTTTTGTGGGTAGTTGAATTTTCATGATTTCTTCTTGCAACTTCACTAAATTCACCTTGGGAGAAGTAATCATATAGTTTATCATACAAATTAGTTGCTTTTGAGAGAAAAAGGAACACTACAATTATGGCACAATGGGCGAAACTGGGTCAGTCCCAGGTAAAGCAAGGATTTTGGTCCTGCCACTGGCAGGAGATGGTAGTAGTCAGACAGATGCCATGGAAAGTGCCATCCAAGTCTTCAGAAAGGATGCTACAGAGCCGCAAGAGAGCGGCTCACAAATGCTGAAGAACTCTCTTGCACAGGGCATGTGGTACAAAGCCAAACCCTGAGAACTCTGGCTACCAGGTGGAGAGAGAATTTGGGCTGAAGCCTGAGAGGCAGATTGAATTGTGTGGCTTAGATGAAGAGCATGCTGGGAAGGAAAAGTAGCACTTGTTTCCTTGTCATTTCTGCTGGGAACTTTCTCTATGACATTGGCCTTTCTGTGTCCCAGGCACCTCCTCCACAAAACAGGAGCATTGCTTCTCGATCTTTGAGATATTAAGATCATTATGCTTATGTATTGGAATTCAATAGCGCAACACTGTTTGATTTTAAAAGGCTTCAGCAAACTGTGTCTGGTAGACAAATCGGCCCCCCATCTGGTTTTTGTAAATAAAGTTTAGGGAACCACAGCCACGCTTATTAGTTTGGGCATTGTCTGGCTGCTTTTGCACTGCTAGGACAGAGCTGAGCAGATGCCACAGAAATCTTGCAACTCAGAAAGCATAAAGGATTTTTTTCTCTGACCCTCTCCATAAAAGGGTGTTTGCCAATCTTGATTTAAAGGAAATATAAATCTAAGCATAAACCATTCAAGAAGTCCATGCTGAACCTTGATGCTGGCCAAGTCTTGCCTCTGAATGACACCTTCTAGCATTTTCCCAGGTGTTAAAAATAAACTTCAGGAAAATGTCCAAAAAGTTTTATCCTGATAATTTAAATAGGAGAACAAAAGCCTCCATAGTTTGCAACATAGAGACCTCCAGTGCGGACGATTTGCACCCTTTTCTTCCAGGCTTTGTTCTATGAATTTTTGAAAATGTGTAAATCACACAACTTTGTATCTGGCTGTTTACACGTTGTATGGTACAGAGGTGTTTCTTTGGACTGAAGCATTAGGAAGACTGGTGCTTGTGCAATACTCTGTTTTAGGGCTGTGCCACTATTTATTGAATTAATCTCAAGCTGCCCAACATTCAGCCTTGTGTGTTTTGCTAATTGTTGTCATTGCTGGTTTTTGGAGATCATCTCCTTGATCATTAAATACTCCACTCTTACGAAAGTTCCCTGAGAATGCATCACCAGGTTAATGAAACTAGCATCTTTTGGGCTAATAGCTCAGTGGATTAAAGCCCCAGCAAGCAGGCATAGGATCCTGGGGTTCAGTCCCTGGGCCTGCTGTACCAGCCCCGCTCCCAGGGCACACTGAAGCAGTGACTGAGACTGAGTGTGGTGGAGTGCTCCTGTAATCCCAGCTCTTGGGAGGCTATACACCGTGTAGAGCCTTCTCTAAAATACAGGAAGAAAAGAAAGAAAATAGCGTCTTTCGATGCCAAATAAGGCCACACCTGCTACCTTACACTTGCACTCTCTAGAAAGGAGGAGTCACATAGTAGGCACAACACATGACCTGCTAGCTTCTCACTCCAAAGGCCATTAGCAAGGCAGCAACCATGAGCCAGGCACAGTGGCACCACCCTGTAGTCCTTGCATCTGGGTGGTTGAAGCCAGTAGATCATGAGTTTAAGCTTAAACTGGGAAACTTAATGACTTTAATGAAACTGTCTAAAGATTTTTTAAAAATTTAATTTAAAAAGGGCTGGGGATGTAGTGCAATGCAAAGACCCTCATTCAATCTTCAATGAAGAAAAGAACAAAACAAAAGCACACCCTTCTTTTAATTCAGCCTCATAGTCTTTTCCTTGGGACCTGAACAGAAAACCCTGGGGTTCCTTGAGTTCAAGCCTCCGAAACAAAACTGAATGATGGAGGCAGAAATGAGCCACATCTGAATCTCCAAACACATAAGCAGCCTTCTGACCCTAGGTGCTAGGAAAGGGGTTGCAGGGCCAGAGAAACAGCAGCCCAGGGCCCCCCATGCCAAGGCTGGTGCTCAGCCCTGGGGGGCGGGGACCTTCTGCCTGCTGCCCTCCCTGTCCTTCCCAGAGTTAGAAAGTGCACGAGACCTTAAGCCTAATGGGGTAAATGCTTGTTATACTGTGGGCTCATTTGTAACATAAGGCACCTACTACAATCCCACTCCTCATGCAAAATTGCCAATTTATGGCAATATTCCTTGTTTAGAAAACAAGGCTATCCAAACACTATAATTACAACGTGTGCCGGCAGCCAAGAGTTCCCTACATTAATGCACAGACTCCAGATACATTCGTCAAATAGAGTTTTTTTCTCTTTGCCTTCTTCTCTGGGTACTTTTAAGTTCAGGGACAGAGAACATGTCTTCATTAGAAACATTAACATTCACAGGCTGTAGTAAATTTTGACAGTGAAAAGGTCTCTGTAACCTTTAGTTGTGCAGAAATTTACTTCCCAAGAAAATTACATCTGGCACTGTCTTAATTAATGCTAGCTTTCTTTTCTGGAAATTGTGGGCTTGTCAGTAAAAAAGGCAGAAAAACCTGAATTTAAAAGGCTGGACACAAAAGACGCCGAGAAATAAAGCTCTGTGAGATTTCATAATATTGCTCTGTTTTTGTTCTACAGTAAGGAGATGAAAAGATCTCATTTGATTTTGCCAAATGCAGCAACATACATGTAATGTAGAATTGATTTGCATTTTCTCTCTTTTGTCTCTTAGTTTTATCATGTAAAGCGTGCTTGGGAAGGTATTCTATTTTAAAAGCAATAGGTCAAGTAAAATCTATACCTGCAAGGAAAAAAAATAATGTATGACTTCATATTTTAGCTTTTCTCTAACTGCTAGTATTAATCGCAGCTAATAGTAAGGACCGAGGCTGTGTTTTCTCATGTGAATTTTGATTATTGGACAGTCCATCTTCCTGGTTTTGGAAGAGGGTCAAAGTACATTAGGAAAGCTTGGCTTTATATTCAGCTATTTCTATTTTACATGGCTCGGACTTCTATTTTGACCATAGGAGGCTTTTTGCATTCTATTCAGTTTAGAGACTTGTCTAGGTTTCTTTTCCCCCTCCTTCCCTGTTTGGATTTGCATTTTGATTACCTGGCATTACCTTTGTCGGGTTCGAGGAGGACTCCTCACACGCAAACTCCGGGTGATTCTCGCAACACGCTTTCATCACATGACATGCGGCGTACTTGCGAAAATGTCGTAGTTGTGCAGCGTGTGCAGGATCTGGAGAAATGAGCAGAGGTGTAAGGTCTTGGAGAAGCTCTGTGTCCACCGGGACCGTCTGGATGCTGAGGATGAGGGAGAGGGAGCCACTTGCCCAAAGTCACTCCGAGGGCCTGACACTCCCCTCCAAACCATTTGGGGCTCTGTCCTCGCCGCTACACGATATTCTGTATAACAACCAGCAGGAAGGAGAACTCCCATTTGTTCTAGCCTTATTGCGATGTATAAAAAATACTGATGTTGCCATTGTTATTTTTTCTTATGTCTCCTAATCATTTTAAGTTAGGGTATGTCTATAATGCAGCAGAGTTGTGCTCACTCGGGGAAACTGGTGCATGCATGCAGCCGTCTTGGCCCTCTCCACCTCTGCAGGTCTGCAGGACCCTGCCTTTCCCCAGTGATCCCTCCTCACGTCTCCCCATCTCCCTCCACCCTCATGTTTCCTACCATCTCCTCTTTATTTCACTCTTTTATTTGTCAACATCCCTGACCCAAGGAGATGCACCTTCAGAAAATGCACAGGAGCTCAGGAGCACTGTGGGAATGCCAGATGATACCTATCAGTGGTATCTGGCCAGGGTGGGGACACCAGGATGGGTTTTGCTGGGCACTTTCGGTTCTCCGGGTGTCGGGCAGGACGCTGCCTTGGGCTCCCGCGCACTTGCAGGGCGGTGGATACAGTCTGGCTGCCCCTTTTAACACAGCGAGCAGGCTCAGGCTTCCCCAAGCCTTCATATTGAGCTGGAATTTAATTACATGGTTTTGTTTCCATTAAAAGTTTTTTTTTTGTATGGTTATTTCATATTTATGGTAAGTGCTATTAGTTTTTTTTTTTTTATTCATGGTAATGATATAAAGCTTCTTTTAAAAATTAAATCTATTTAAGTAAAAAAAAAAGGATGACTATAAATTAAATAAAAATATTAAGTAAAATAGAGTAGCCGTGGTTGTTGGGTGAGGCCAAAGATGATGAGGGTGGTGAACGCGAGCGTGAAGTTCAAGTTGGGCGGAAGTGGGCCTAGCAGACCAGAAGGACGGGAGAGGGAGGTCTGGAAAAGCATGCTGGGCCCTCAGAGCAGACATATTTTTCTCGACTTTCCAGGAGCTCTTTATATGAAGGTTCGTTGTACACGTGATTTACATATATTTATCAAAGACTGGCCGCACTTCGGTTTAGTAACTTGGATGACGCTTCTCTTTTCTCCAACACAGATGCCTGCAGTTTCACCACTTTCCGACAGGAGGCAGTGTTTTAAGATTTTTAAACTGAAAGGTGGTTTTAAATAGTCCAGGCTCCAGCCTAATACAATTTTCTGCTGCCTCACCTGAGTTGTGGTTCCGGGTCATAAATCTTAATAAATCACAACATACTTAGCAATAACACCTAGGATTGATGTCCTCACGCATGTTTCGCAGCTTAGCCTTTCACCCTGAGTGAGTGGGCAAATCTGTGGAAGTGGTGTCAGAGGTGCGAAGAGAGCAAGGGGGAGCTAGCAGCACCGGAGGGAGCGCGTGTCCCCCCTGGAAAGGCAGCGACTTATTCAAGGGGCTTCACAGAGAGGGCACTGGAGGCTCATGGGGCATGTGGGAGCTTTGGGGTCTGGGAGGCCACGGGAATTAGTGGGGTCCATGGGGGGGATTCTGGGGTCTGTGCAGCGATACAGGCCCTGTGGCTTTGGCAAGAGAGAGACCACGGGGCTCTGGACAGTGTCCAGACTGCCTGCCTGTACCCCCTCTCCCCCACGTCTTCATGTCCTACCCCTGTGCTGATACCCACTTAGGAAAATAAACACCATCAACGTGAAAATTTAGAGAGAGGAAAACCGAAAGAGAGAAAACCCCAAAGGTCTGGAGTGAGCCAGCTCATACCTTGAGAGGTGGCTCTGAGTGTCCTAAGAGTAAAAGCAAAGGAGGAACGCGAGGCCAGCAGGCATCCCAGCGTCAGCACAGGTCACCTGGGACTCCACAGAAACGCAGATGGTCGTTTGGGAGGACTGGACAGGGGCCAGAGCTTCTGGGTTTGCAGTGTGCTCCCAAGGGACTTTAGTTTGAAAAATGATTTCAGGCAATCAGGTGCTCCTATTCTGAAGAAGGGGAAAACAGCAAGCCCACAGGCGGCGATGGAAGGCCAAACGGAAAGAGGCTTCACGGCGAGAGCCAGAGTACAGTCTGATGTCCTACCTGTAAGCTCCCTTTCCCTAATCCTTCCCGTACGGTTCCTGGGCCTCAGTTTACCCAGAAGAAGGCTAGCTAAGAGATTCTTACAGTTATTCTAGGATTCTGAGTTTCCATAATAGAAATACTAGCAGCTGGCTTTAATATATTTAGATGTCTCTGACTCGGCATAAACTGAAGGCCTTTTTTGTCCCGAAATACCTTCCTGTATTCCAGCAAAGCTGCCTGAAATGCTACCATTTGTATAGCATGCCTTTGGGGACAAAAGGCACACTTATAAAGCACAACCATGTGGAGAGAAGTAGCAGGCCTGAGCTCTTCTGACCTAACTGCCCCATCTGAGCAGGACAGGCTGCAGTGAAGTCCCCTGGGGACAGAGGGACTGGGACTCCACAGGGACTTCTTTCCAATCCCTTAGCAGGAAGAGAGCACATAACCGCCCTCAAGCGCGCCTCACTCTGCGAAGATAAAGGACTTGGCTGAGCCCTCCTCCTGGCTGAGGGCAAAACTATGTGTAGCTTCTGTGGCTACTGCTTTTGTGGGGGGAGAGACAGACAGACAGACACAGAGAGACATAAAGGGAAACAGAGAGAAACAGAGACACACAGAGACAGAAAGAGACACAGAGGGACAGAGAGGGAGACAGAGACCAAGAGAGACAGAGAGACAGAGAGACAGAGAGAGGCATATAGACAGAGGCAGAAAGAGACAGATAGAGAGACAGAGACAGAGAGACACAGAGAGGGGGGAGACAAAAACACAGAGGGGGGAGAGACAGAAAGAGAGAGAGAGAGAGACAAAAGCCTGGACATCATCCAAGGGACTCAGGACTGAGGTCAGATCTTTTTATTCTTAGATACAGAATACTTTCTTTGGCTCTAGGAAAACGTCCTTTCTTTGTGGCAGTGCAGAATAGTGTCCTGGGCTTCATACCCACACCGGATGCTCTGTCCAGCCAGCAGGTGTAGACAGGGCACTAGAGATCCTGGACATACAGCTGGGGGTGTGGGCTGAGCCCTGGCCTTTGCCGCTCACTCTCCCCCGCCCCCGAGGTGGTCCCTGCAGGTCTTTGAGTGGATGCTCCCTCCTGGGCTGAGGGAGACGGGGAAAGCTGTGGCCAGAAGGCACCCATTAGAGCAGAAGGTGCTGGGCTTTCAGGGCCTCATGCTTTTAGGGTTTACAGGCTCAATCCGAAAGGAGATCTGGGGGCTACCATACTCACGTATATGGTGCACACCTGTGTATTTCTATTTTAATAAAATTTTTAGAAGGAGTTTTGATGCTAAAATGAAACAAAATAAAACAGAAAAAAAAGTATCTTTAATTTGCAGAGGTAAAATGAGACTGCATGGAGGGAGAGGAGGGGGCTCCCCTTAGATGGCAAAATTCCTTTGGCCAATTCTTTACACCAAGTCCAGGTCCGGACTCCTTTTCCAATGCACATCACCATCAGGGGAATCAATCGATCTTTTCCTTGCAAACTGAGGCCTCCTCAGTGAGACCTGCGCCATAGCACACAGCCATCCCGACTCCCTGGCCCTGTCTAACCCCTGACCGGAGGAACCGGTGACCCTTCCCATATCCGAGGCCTGGTCCAGGAGCCCCAAAGGGCAGCCTGGCCTTGTGCTACCTTCTTTGACTGCTGCTCCATCTGTCCCCACTGTCCCCTGTGTCACCGGTCCTGGGGTTGTCCTCCGCACCCCTATGCCATAGTAGCACGTTTCCGCTGCTTGCCCATACTGTGCACATCATTTCTACCCTGCATGGCGCTGCACAGAGGGCCAGAGGGGAGCAATATATTATCACGTTCTTTGCCTAACAATTGGTAACACATGACACTTGTATTTGCCCCAAGATAATGTACAAATATGTTTTACAGGGTTTCCTAATGATAATCATGATATTTCATTCTTCCTGCCCTTCTAATAACGATAACAGTCTAGCATTATTATTTTTTTAACTGTTCTCAGCGAGTGTGACATTCAGTTCAGAGAATCGAATGTCAGCAAGAAATCCATATGCACTCCCTGAAGCTGGAAGAAACCCCTTCCATTTATTTTTAGGTTGCAGTGAGAATGAAGTGATCTCACCTTATTATTTTTCTCCTGGTTAGAAAGGTGTTTGGCATTCAGTGCTTCTCTGATGTTTACGTAATCCTGCTTGAGGTTTAGGCAATTAAGTCCTCTTTATAAGCTGCCCTAATCAGAGGGTGAGGGCTTGATAGGCATCTGAGGTGCTCTCCTCTCTGGGGGGGGGAATTCCCCCTCCAAACAAGGGGTTCTTTCAAAGTGGGCTTCTTATGCTGAGTGGCAAATGGTTTGGGCCCCTCAGCAAGATTTGACTAATTAGCAGGTAAGGCAAACACATTAAAGCTCCTCCAGACACTAGGTAGAAACACCTGTTTGTTTATTTCTTTTTTTTTTTTTTTACTTTTCTTGGGATATGTCTGATTTGCCAAAGTATTCTCCATCTTTATCCTGATCATTAGGGTGCCTTGTCTTTAGTGTATCAATAAGGGGTGTGTGTGTGTGTGTGTGTGTGTGTGTGTGTGTGTGCAGTAGCAAATAACCATTCTGGTTAATACTACCACCTGCTTCTGCATGCTATCGTGTATGAGTTGTTCACGAGGCAGTATGCGCGAGAGATGAGAATTGGTCAAAAGTCAGAAAAGGAGCAGGGGCAAGGCTTAGTGGTACAATGTACTCGCCTAGAATGTGCAAGAATTCAATCTCCAAAAAAGAAAGACGGCTCTGATAAAATT
The DNA here is from genome assembly GCA_004027165.1 of Ctenomys sociabilis. NCBI lineage: Eukaryota > Metazoa > Chordata > Mammalia > Rodentia > Ctenomyidae > Ctenomys > Ctenomys sociabilis. The sequence goes on along the minus strand of PVKA01040072.1, from coordinate 5,434 downwards.
GCATAAGAGGGAGGTTTAAGTTAGAAGAGTATTTTGCTTCCCTTTGCTCAAATTTCTTCATTCTAAAATAACACAACCAGGTGCAGCAGCACATGTTCCAGCACTCTGGGAGGTTGAGGCAGGAGGATTGCAAGTCTGAGCCTAGATTGGGCAACTTAGCAACTCAGAGAGATCCTGTCTCAAACCAAAAAGTAAAAAGTACTGGGGATGTAACTCAAAGCAAAGTTCCTAGGTTCAATCCCCGGTACTGAGAGGAAGAGAAACTATCGTTGTTTAAATCATCTGACCCACTTGGACCTACTGATTTTTCCCTCTATTTTCTGTTTCTGTCCTGAGTGGTCAGATTTGAGTTGAAGTGTCCTCCTTTTGGCCACCGCATGGAGAGAGTCTCTTCAATGTGGAGACCCTCTAGGAAACCCTGACTCTACTGGGAATCGCGACTGCCACTGTGATGCTACTCAAAAGCTAAGCTCGGGGATCTGATTATTTAGGGAGCCAAGGAGTTTTGTGGCTGAGCACAAAGAAATCCTTGGAGAGCAAAATCAATCTTGTGCAGAGACTCCCAGAGCACTGATCCTGGGCTGTGTTGACGGGCTCTGGATGTCTCGCTGTTTGGAATGACCGCACAAAATGAGCACGTTGTTAGAGTTTGAGGGTTTGGGGATTTATTGTCAATCCCTGCACTCTTACGATTAATCACAATGTGAAATGTCCGTGCCATGGAAATTGACTGCGGCGCAGCAGAAACAAACTTTTCAGTTATTCTCGTATAATAAATTGAAGCTATATCCCTAAGCAGAATTGTCTTCAAGATTCCAATTTGCCTTGTTAAAAGTGTTGTTTATACAGTAGTTAGCAAAAGTGCAAGTAATTACACACAGAATTTGTTCAAAGCAATTCTTTATCCCCTCCCCCATGCCTTAGTGGATTTCCATCTTCATTACCCCATAGTTCGGTTGATCTCAGCAGAACTTTGACTGGTAAGGATATGGGCCAAGATATGGGTCTCGATGACTTCTGAGCTTTGTGGAACACATCTGGTGAAAGTGACAGACGCCAGTATAGGTGGACCCCATGAGGTCAAGCTGGAAGCTCCTTGCCAGTCCAGTTGCCATTTCCAAGGATATCAGGATGGTTTCTGGGTTATACTTCATTTTCTAAAATAATAGTGACTCTGGAGAAGACCCCTCTTTCTCTCTCTCTCTCTCTCTCTCTCTCTCTCACTCTCTGTCTCTCTCTCTCTCTCTCTGTCTCTCTCTCTCTCTCTCTCTCTCTCTCTCTCTCTCTCTCTCTCTCTCTCTCTCTGTCTCTCTCTCTCTTTCCTTGTAGGACTGGTTCATATATACATAGTCCTCTAGCAAGACACATCTGTTTTGGTTGCTGCAACCAGCATGATTTTATTTCATAAATATCCTCTGTGTCAGGATATGGCTTTCAGAATGCAAATTATGTTTAAGCGAGTAAACATTTTAGTGGTTCTGCAGCCCCAAGCACAGGGGGGAGAAGGGCAGCAGGCAGCGGCCGCAGCCCCAGCTGCAGAGACCCTGGTCTGGGTCCCAGTAGAGGGTGGGCTGACGAGGCGCTTCCTACTGGAGATGGGTCAGGAGGAATGCAGAGAAGCCCTCCTGTAAACCCATGCATCCTCCCAGAGACTCCTCCTCACTCTCCCTGGAACAGAGACCTCATCCATATCTATCAGGAGAGGCCTAATTATAGAGCTCAGAGATTTTAATGGCACAGGGAAATTTAAATGCGGTGGAAAATATGAATATTCCTAAGCCAGCAGTCAAAATACAAAATGATTGGCTTCCAAATCAATGAATTATAATTTCCAAGTGCATCCTCAAAGGTGGAGCCTCTTTCCCTTCCCATGAAGAGTTTTGTGCAAGCTGTGTATTTTAATGAATGCTGCTTCTGTGTCTGGTTTTGTCCAGCTTTGCCCCTCATTGACATTGTCACCGAAGCTGGTGCCCAATCCCTCCACACAGATCGCAAAAGACAATGGAGACAGTCACAGGTCTCGGCAGTCAAGTGAGGCCTGTTATCTGACAGGTGCACTTGGTCACAGCTCTGGTTTTTTGAGTGCCTGTGGGGAAAGAAACAAAAGTGGGAGAAAGGCATTTGCCTATATTCTTCCTTCAAAAGGTGGCTTCCCTCTCACGCACCCAAATCTCACATCTCAAAGGCATACTGCCCTTTTAGCTGAAGTCTTCTCCAGCAAGCACTGCCCTTGGGTCCCATGGGGTTCTCCCCTTTCCTAGCCTCAGATACCTAGTGAGGACCCCTTGACACAGAGAACTTTTGTTCCCCAAGAGCATCCCTATATCTTTACCTGTGGAGGAGATAAGATGAGCCCCAGCTGCTGTCCATGCAGCCCTCAAACTGAAGAGTCATACCATAAATCCTGTTTTATTTTATGGACAAATAAATGCTGAGGTAAAATATTCCAGGATCATCACTTGAATACTTGCCATAGCAGCGGTACTGTAATAACCACGGTGACATTAATTTACTGCATTGTGCCGTGGGAAGAAGGAAGAGGAGGGAGAGGGGCATTAAAAGAGAAAAATGACTTGCCTTTGAATTTATTGGGATTGGCCTCCCTCATTTTCAGCCATCATTAGTTGATTAGGCCCTGATGACAGGGTGGACAATTGTGCTGGAATAGTTGGTGCAGAGACGCCCTGCAGGTAGCCTGTTAATTGAGATGGCGTTCATCTTGTAGTTACTGAATGTAAGTGAAGACATGGAAATTGGTGGAGAGTGTGGTGGAATGGAGAAAGAGCAGGGATAGATCCTGGCCAGGGGCTGTGGGCTGGGGTGGGAGAATCTGGTTTCCATCCCTTCCCATGATACCATGCCGCCCGTGTCCTGGTCACTCTGTCTGCATTCTGAGTGTGCAGGTGAATTTTTCAAGAGAGAACAAAGCAAATATATCCTTTATCCCAGGTATGCTCACCACCTGCCACTAAGCAGCCAGTTCTTGGGAAGTATCATCCCCACATAGAGCCTGGAGGATTGAAGTTTGAAGGATATTATTTTAAAAGGCTCCAGGGTAAGTCTCACATCTGAATTCAGATCCCCAGGTTTCCCAGGCAACCCAGTCTTGCTATGCTTGATACCATAAAAGTGATTCCTTAGTCAGATGCAGAGGGAGATCCACTAGCACTAATGATTATAGTCTATTGTCTTAGTGCATTTTTTGTTGCTATAACAAAATACCTGAGATGGAGTAATGAATACAGTACAAAAAAGGTTTTTTTTTATCTCAATGTTTTGGAGGCACTCAAGCATGGTGTTAGCATCTGTTCAGCTTCAGATAAAGACCAAGTACTGCTGCATGTGTGGCAGAAAATCGGAGGAGGGAGTAGGTAGGAGCATGCAAAGGAGAGGGAAAGGTAATAGGAGCTGACCTGTTTGTAACACCCCACCCCAGTGATAGCCAATTCATTCCCAGAATTTCATTAGTCTCCTTGTGAAGGAGAAGCCTTCCTAACCCCACATAACTCTTGAAGGTCCCATCACCTCTTAACACTGGAGACCAAGCCCTGGAGACCAAGACTAGCAAGTTTTAGTGGGGATAAACCATATGCAAGCAAAGCACTTATTCACCATGCCAGGGTTTGGGGTAGAGTGAAGACCTCTAGACCCCATGGTTGTGGAGGCCAAGTTTCATGCTCATCGGCTCTACCTGAGGCGGTGTTGGTCATGTCTCCTCAGCACGAAGGCAGCTGCAGCTATGTGACCTTTGCTTCTACATTTTCAGAAAGCCACAGAGGGGCCCACAGAGGGGCTTAAGAAAGGGAATAGGACCTGACATTCTTTGAGTGGCTTAGTAAAGGCCACACACCTTCCTAGACACTCGGCATGCACTATCACACCAAGCCCCTGCACGCCCTATTAATTCCCATTTAGGTGCAGGGAAGTGAAGTTCAGAGAAGCCAACCTGTGCAGTGCTTCACAGCCTACAAGCTTCTGGCATGGAGGAGGTGGCAGGCTTGGTCTCTGCTTCTTGGAGGCCGAGTGGCTGTAAAAAACCTCCAAGGCCAGACAGCCATAGTGGAATCTGGCTGTGCCTTTGATCTACTCTCTGACCTTGAAGGTATATCTGGATTTACTCATTCCTGAAACAACTACGTATAGGAGACAATGGTGGGGGCTCGGAACTTGCTGTCACACTTGTGGTTGCTAAAGGGATATTGGCAGCTCTCTTTCATCAGATTCCAGTCCAAGGGGAGGAAACACAAGAGTTCTCCAGCTCCTGGTCGTGTGATGAGGGAGTGCATCCTCCCTCCCACCCCTCCCCTCATTGCTGTGCCTGTCATGTCTGGACAACTAGACAGATGCTCAGCTTGAAGGGTGACAAATCCACTCAGGAGATACAGCTTGCTAAGTGGCAGTGGCCTTTTATTCCCTGACATCTTTCCAGACCCTTGAAGGGATTAGAACTGGATTAGTTTGAGATGAGGCTGGCTCTGCTGTTATCACCTGTTTATAGTATAATGACATTATCTAGTTTGGCCCATGGGGGCATACATCCATGGGAGCTTTCATTTGGAGGGTTATAAGCAGCATATCTTTAAATCTAAACAAACTCACTGAATCTTCAAGGTAAGTGGTAGAAATACCCAGTGGGAAGATAGGAGACTCTCCTTTCCTTTTCTGTTCTATGTGAGCACGAATTTTTAAACTACGTACGTTCACTCACAACCTAAACTCTTCTTGCTATTTTCCACACCGGCCCCCATTTTCCTTTTCACATGTGCGCAGCACTTTGAAGTTTGCAGAGTTTTTTCACCCCTTCTTAACTTGCATGATTGGCATGACAGCCTGTGAGTTGGGCAGGGTGGCTTCAACACCCATTATACAGGCAAGGATACAAAATTCAAAGCTCAGGAAAGCCAACGAGCTTGCCAACATGCATGTCATTTTTGAGAAAAGAGCCAAGATCAAACCCAGCTCATCTGGAAAAACCCAGCATTCATTTCACTGCCTGAAGCTGACTACAGCCTGCCCTCTGCCCAAGCAGCTTTCCCTAACACCGATCTCCAGTCCCCTTCACAGTAAACATCTGTTCAGACAGATGTTCCACGAGGTCCTTGGCTTAAGTCCCTTTCTTAGCTCCCTTAACACTAAATACTTTTCAAAAAAAATCATCTTTATTGAGATATACTTCACAGCAAGCTAAGTAACTTGTTTTCAGTGTACCAACTCTTTATTGAGTTTTGAAAAACGTACACAATGTGTGAACCATCCTCACAGTGAGGGTTTGGGATATTTCTACCCCAAATTTTCCTTTCCAGTCATACTGTCCATGACAATCACAGATCTCTCTGTTGCTATAATTTTGCCTTTATTGAAAATAAGTAGAATCACAAGGAGGTATTGTTTCCTGTCTGCCTTTTTAAACTTAGCATAATGCTTTTAAGATTTA
>PVKA01040071.1:0-19031 GCA_004027165.1 Ctenomys sociabilis | reverse complement strand
TTTGATTACACCATAAACTAAAAGAACACTCATTATTTCCAAAGTAATAACAAATTACCATTAGGAAAACATTTAGAAATTATTTCCTATTATTGTGCCTTTCAAATTTTTAAAGCATGTTAGAGTGATTGAACCCAGTACCTTCGCCCTGAACTGAATCCTAGTTTTGCTTTGTTCTTTTTTAACAAGATCTTGCTAAATTGCCTAATCTGGATTTTTCTGCCTCAACCTCCAGGGGGTTATTGGAATTGCAGGCATGCACCCCCATCTGAGCTTTGTCTTATTTGTAATGCTGACTGCCTAAATTCTGAAGACATAAGTATAATTAAGAGCCACCCTCTTCAGAGTTTAATCAACACATTTCAAATCTTTTATGTCGGAAGTGTTGACTCTCTTTGACTTTTATAGTGTGCCTTTGGTGTTGGAGCTATGAAGGTGATGATTTATATAGTCATGTATACTTGGAGTTCAATAAATAATAAACAATAAGGAAATATGGCCTAGCAAAGACCCAACTTTCATGCTAAGGACAAATTGGCTAAGTGACTTAGAATTATTTTGCTTTTATATTGGAAAGCAATGACACAACTTATCTTCATCAAATGAAGTCATGGTTTTCATCCTTTTAGTATCTCAGATTAATCTAGTTGTGTATACTCTCTTTTATAATCACTTGAAACCTTAACACCAGTTCACACACATTTTTTAAAAGTGCTATAATTTCATGGAATATGAACGTTGAAGAAAGGTTTCAAGAAAACATCAGTAAAGTGTCAAATAACATGCCCTATGTTATCTGCTGAGCACAGTATATTCAAAATTTGGAGCTAATTCAAATGAAACTTTTGTAACGAAGGTGAAGAAAATTTACTTGGACTTACCTGTATTTCTGGTTTTTACAGAATACATTACTATTCGGATTATGAACTGTTTGGTGTTTCAACTGTTATCACTGATCAGTTTTTTGGCATATCATAGCTCAAAGACCACTCCAGGAAGTCAAATGAAAGATCTTGTGCTCCTGTGTGTGTGTGTGTGTGTGTGTATGTGTGTGTGTGTGTGTGTGTGTGTGTGAGAGAGAGAGAGAGAGAGAGAGAGACATAGACAGAGAGACAGAGACAGAGAGACAGAGACAGAGAGACAGAGAGACAGAGAGACAGAGAGATCCATATAGGCTTAAATTTGATGAAAAAAAAGATAAGTAGGAAGTAACTTCAGACTGGCTTTTCTCTCCTTGCCCCTGGGTCTCTGACAATTATTCTCCACCTTCAGTCCACCTCTCTCTCAGACCCAGCTTTTGTATTTCTTTCAGTAGGTTATTACTCATCATATAAGTTTTCTCTGCCTTCTACCTAAGCACTCTGTTAGTGTTATCCGTATTTCCTGCTGTTCACCTAACATGTTCATTACATTTGTTATTATTCATTTCAGCTGCATCTCCTGAGTCCTATAATAAACACCATAAAGATATGAATTTTCTGCATTAATTGTGTGGCACCCAGGACATGGATCTGAGTGCCTGCCACAAGCCAATCAGCCAATAAGGATTTACAATGTCATTCAAACAACATTGTGTGAACTTTCACAACCATAACAGAAGATCTCAAAGGCTTCTGAAGCAAAATAAAGTTTCCTTTTCAATTTGGCTTATGAATCAGAAAAAGTCTTTTATATTCACAAAACGCTTTGAGGCTCAATCCATATTTGATATAAATCATATATTTTGGAGCAAAACTTTTATATCCTTAGAAAATGTTCTATAAATTTTCATACAAGCTAGACATAATTAGGCTTATAGACTACTGCTAGTTGAACAGATAAATTTAGACTTTTTTCTTAAAAATGATCTTGGCTTGTATAGTATTTACATGCTTCATAGAAAAACAAGATGAAAATTATTTACATTTAAGCAATATAAACTTAAAAGAGTCCACTGTAAAAGTTTAATTTTATTCCTTGTAAAAATCCATTAATGGGACTACAGATTGAAAAAAGGTGGCTACAGAATAAAAAGTAAGGCAGGATTTTTTGAAACCCAAAGGAAGGAGCTTTACCAAAGGAACAAAGATTCAGAACTGCAGTATGGAAACAAATAGGTTTAAATTCATTAAGTCATGCGCAGGCCTGTAATCCCAGCACTCGAGAGGCTGAGGCAGGAGGATTGTTGTGAGTTCGAGACCAGCCTGAGCTACAAAGTGAGCTTAAGGCCAGCCTGAACTGCACAGTGAGACCCTGTCTCAAAAAGACAAAAAAAACCATATTTACTATCAAGTGGAACACAAAATGTTGGTGGATATGAATACATACTTGTAGTTTGAAAACAAATATATTCATCATGGTATGACTGACTCATTTGCTGCCAGGAATCAAGCAAGTCTTGTGTTTTAGAACTTTGGTAGCTTTTTTCTTTTCTTTTTCTTTCTTTTTTTGGTGTTTTCGAGACAGGGTCTCACAATGTTATTTATTTATTTATTTATTTATTTATTTATTTATTTATTTATTTATTTATTTGCCTGACCGGGGATTGAACTCAGGCCCTTGCAATTACCAGGCCAGCACTTTGTTCTACTGAGCCATCACAATGTAATTCAGGCTGGTCTGGTACTCACTTTGTAGCCGAGGCTGATCCCACACTTGCAATGACACTCTTGCCTCAGCCTGTCTAGTGCTGGGAGTGTAGGTTTGCACCACCATGCTCAGACAGAGAGGAAATTGCTATGCAGCTGTATATAAATATACATATTGAGCAATACTTACTAGTTACTTACTATTTTCTCTACTACCTGGGCCTTCAGATTTTCAAGAATGTAATTTCATTCGTTAGTTTGATTTTTTTTTCCAACAGAGTCAATATGTCCTATCCTTATTTTCTAAAATGTTGTCCATTTATAAAAAATCTCATTCAATTTAATAACCTTAAAAATTAAATTATGGCAAGGCTTCCTGTAATTCAAATCAGTTGTTTAAAAAATATTAAATATAGCTTTAAAATGAAAAAGCTTTCACTAATGTGGGAGTATAAATCATCCATAGAGTTAAACTATCTGACAATAATGCATAAAATTTTCACTTATCCCTATGTTAGTCAAGCAAACAGTTATTTAGAAGAGAAATCCATATTTGATTTATGGATCGTCATGAATTCATAATAAAATAGCATTTCAAAGTTTAGAAAATAGAGAGCAACTGGTTGTTCCAAGAATTAGAACTATTCACTTCTTTTCACTCCTAAAATGTTTAATTATATTAGAATCAATAAAGAACCTTTCTCTGTTTTCATTTCATTCATGCAACTTGAAAATTTCACCTGATAATATTTTTGCTATAATGAATTGGGATAGGAATATATTTCACTGACTCATTTGCTTACTAGTTATTCTTTATAAAATCTCAAGGATTATAATATTTGAATAATTCTAAACAGTCTATGCTTTCTTTGATTGCATCTTTTTAAATGACAAATGTATACAATAATAGTTCTACTGTGTTGTGAGAGTATTATGAACATAGGACACTTAAAATCTTCAACACTGAGCATTTCCTTGTACAAAATCAAGTACAGCCTTGAATTTCCTCCTATGATGCTGTCTCTGTATCATTTCCTATAGTTTCACAATACTTGGCATTGTGTGTTTACAGAGACGCACAATGTTATAGTTACATTTCTGAATATAACTGTGATTCCAGTTTCAGAAATACAAATGGAAGAAAATTGAAACTTTATACTAATTGCCTTGAGGTTTGCATTGTTCCAGGAAAACTTATTCTGTTGAGGAAGCAAAGCTTCCAGAATGTTGAAGGCAAGGTACAACCTTTTATTTCTGGTTTTCTATGCACGTTTTTAGCTGTAAAGTACGTTTTAAACAACTCAGAAAGAAACAGAGAATCCCAAGTGTTATAGAGAATCTATGAAGGATCTTCAAGCGCAGGGGCCCTGAAATTCTTAAGTATGAAATCAATTATTCTCTCATGCTTCAGGCAGTTCATCATCAATTACCACAGAGGGTGTTCTTAGGTAATCAATGGAGGTTAAAGAATTCTTTATTTTCTTTCTAGAATTGGTTTCCTAATTAATAAAAGTGAATTTAAATGATCTTCTGAGAAACAGCTGCATTATCTATTGTTTTGGAGCAGCCTCACAGCCGTGCTTGTTTTTTTTTTTTGGCACTGAAATAGAAATGAGAATGATTTGCATAAGTGGAATATTATTTGCTCTGTTGATCATGTTTCTCTCCTTTTCTGCATATCATTCATTTGTCTTATTTTAATGATAAGTAATTCTCAGGCAGAAAACAACTGTGTGCTATTTTTTGACCTCAAAAAGCAAGCTAAATTATGATCATAGGAAATTACTATTAAATTAGACTTTGTTTAAAATTTATCAAAAAATGTCCTTAGAACAAGAGTCAAGTTCAGCCCAAATCTGTTTAAAATATACACATAGCATAAGACATTAATATGTAGACCACTAAATCTTTACTCGAAACCAGACTTGATAGAAAAGCTTTTAAGAGAAAATTATGATTTTTGTCACATTTGTAATGTCTTAGAAATGAAAAAGATTTATATATTGTTCATCTAACATTTTCAGTTACTATTCATGTATCTTCCTTAAAACTGTGCTTTCTTGAAAAGACAAAAGCATTTATAGTCTATATTTCATTATGCTGTTTACTTTTTAGTTACATGCATTGCTGAGAGTTCAGTTGTTCAGCTTAAATTTTATATACAACAGCAGAATGCCAAGTACGTAGGAATGAGACTTGGTTTGGTTTGGACATAGAGCTTTTATAGAGCCACTCAAATAAAGGCAGTCATTTGTGTATGCTTTACATGGCTAGTGTCCCCAGTGACTTTACAAACATAATGATTAGACAGACAGACAGACAGATAGATGATAGATAGATAGATAGATAGATAGATATAGATGGATAGATGGATAGATAGATAGATGATAGATAGATAGAAGATATATCTAGTGATTTGAACAGACACTAGAATAAGACAGCTATCACAAAGCAAGAAGGAAGGGTCTGGTATAGACCTTCCTTGGGGGACCACAGAAGCAACCGTGTCTGCTGCTTCCTCTATGCAGGACTTCTGTATTCCATAACTGAGAAAACTCATTTTTTAGGTTTAATTTTTTTTTCTATTTATGCTATTTTATGCAACCTTAACAAATAAATAAATAAATAAACACATTTGCTGTTCAATAGTTTGCTTCAATCAAATTGTTCCATAATCATCTAATAATAAATTATACTATTCAGGACAAAGACAAACAAAGCAACAAAAACCACATGTACAGTTGTTCCTACTCATGAAAATGAGAGAATTGCAATATTTGAAATGTTATCATGTGGATCGGTGTGCCTGGACGCTAGTCAACACTCCATGAAATTTTCAGGTCTTAAAGTTGAAGATTTACTACTACAAACTGCTTTTGAAGCATTAACTATGATAAATGGAAAACATACCTAGGGATCTGCTGTATTTCTGAACATAAAGTGTTAAATACTTCTACATGTGCTGAGGTATATCGTAGCCCAGCGAAGCCACTACTAATACTCTACATTAAGATCATGCTTTCCACCAAAACTTCTTCAAAACCTTTCGTGAATAACCTGGAGGCAATGTTCACATATTCCCCAGACCTAATGCTGAGGTTCAGATGCCTACGTAAAGAGACAGCACATAGCCACACAAGGATCTTTTGTAAAAGAAAAGTGAAAAACCCAGGAGCACAGACAATTAACGTGTAGCCTGTGTATAGACAACACATGTTCTTGCCTCTGACATCATCAAACTTGTCTATGGTCCTTTAAAACATAAATAAATAAATAAATAAATAAATAAATAAATAAATAAATAAATAAATTTGCTGTCCAATAGTTTGCTTCAATAAATTGTTCTATAATTGTCTAATAAATTATACTACTCAGGACAAAAACAAAGCAACAAAACCAGATATAGTAGTTGTTCCTACTCATGAAAACGGGACAGAAAGTGATTCAAGAGTATGCTAGAAACTTTAGCAAATCATCATTTTTTGAGTGAATACATTAATCCACCACACTTACATTTCTTTCGTGTAGGGTCTGTTTTGTTCAGTGTCCTCAGTCAGGACAATAAAAGATCAAGGTGGAAACTGTGATTAACACTTTCCCTCTGAGTAGACTTTGCATATTTCCCCTGATTAATAACTGCAGGGATTCTGCCATATGAAAAGGGCTTCCTAGAAAAGCTCCCACAGAAATTCTCACCTTTGCTTCTGTTTTTATGGAAGATATGCTGACCTGAGTCATTTCTTTGAAAGCACTCTGTGTTATTAATGATTCACTAAATATCTGTCTACCCCATCTCCCGCATGTGAGTTCTCCTAGTTTCTTTTTTGTATCCTCGGAGCCTAGCAGAGTGGCCACTATGAATCAAAAAGGTACAGTCATTATTCTAAAAGAGGAAAGAGGACATAGGGGTAGATATTCTTGGAGACCCAGTATTCATACAGAATCTTCAGTAAGAGGAAAATTCAAGACAGATGAAAAATTAAGACCAAAGCACACATGTGGGGAAATAAATATGCACTGAAATTACAAACAAGTCTATCTGGCTAAGGGCTATTGTGAATGTGTACAGCACAAATAGGAACATTTTAAGGGCAAATTTCATTTACATTGCATAGGCACATAAGTGTAAGGTGAAGGAGCCTCAATTTTAACTGTTACAGCTCTGAAAACAACATTCCATGATTTTTTATTGCCTTTGGCATAATCGGTATGAAAATTTGTAAAAATAAAGTAAGGGGAGATTTTCACTGGTATCAGAGGAATTAACTCAAATTATTCTAAGATTAATTCAACATGAATCTCCAGTTTATTATACTGAGGCCAAAAATTTGATTCATTTTGACTATGTGATTAGTTGAATATAGCAGGTTTTATGTCTTAGATTCTTTTCCCTGAAATGGACAATAAAATTTATCTCCTGTGTTTTATAGACACTGATCACACCTGTCAACTTCTATCCTTTGAAATGCCCTTTGACAGCTAAGGAATTTTATATTATCAATAAAACTCTAGTAATAAAGCAGGAGTATAAGATTTGATTCATGAAGTTAACAATGTCCAATATCCAAATATTCATCAAATTTTCTGTAAATCACACAGTAAAGTAGAATCAGGAAGCTAAGTTTGAGCTAATGCTTCAGGGTACTAAAATGACTTTAAGAAAAGTTAATAAATAAATAAATCCAGTCTACATTTAATTTCCTTTTGGGAATTTTACTTGAAAGACATATCTCCAACATGTAAGTAAAAAAATTCTTATTTCAAAAAGCTGCATACTGCAGACATTTGAAAATAAAGAAGTTGTGTATTTCTATATAGAGCAAGATTTTAAGAGCTATCTTGAGAAATACTCAAAATACCTTATCTAGTTTTTTTTTTTCTTGTCTTTTTGAGGCAGGGTCTCACTATGCAGCTCAGGCTGGCCTTAAGCACACTTTGTAGCTCAGGCTGGTCTCAAACTCACAACAATCCTCCTGCCTCAGCCTCCCGAGTGCTGAGATTACAGGCCTGCACCATCAGGCCCGGCTACCTTATCTAGTTTTTGTCAAGAAAAACAGACCACAAAAATGCAAGAAAAAGTGACAAAATTGTTCTTAAATGTGGATGTTGAGTGTAAACTGTAACATTCCTCTTACTTATTGATAAAGATTTGTTTATTAATGTTATAAATTTCTTTTTACTGCTAGCCTCTGACTTTAGTCTGATCATTGATAGAAAAACTAATGCTACTAAGAAACAGTTATGTATTTTCTATAAAAGAAAAAGATATTTAAATAATAGATAAAATATTTATGATATTAAAAGGAGTTCTTACAGAGTTGTGGGTAGAGAAATTAGCAGCCAAACAACCAACACCATGGTATCCATGAGGTGACCTCAATCTACCTCTGACATTGTGCCATTTTCCTTATTGTTGGCTTAAAACTTTAGAGACAATAACAACTGAAAGATGCAAGAATCTGGTTAAATCTATGAACTCTCTATAAAAATGATGTATTTTATACATATATTTTAATGTGTGTAATTTGGAGAGCCTATCTATCTTCTGAAACCTAGAGGCATCATGGTTCAAATAGGTCGTATGACTTTAGTGAGTCCTATCTCCTCCTTTTACTCCTTCAGAAACAAATATCCCATTGTAACTTTTGTCCATCTATGCTGTTTACTAGATGACAAATGACAGGTTACCTCAAAGCCTATGACAAAGCACACATAGATATGTACATAGGACACATTCTGAAAAACGCATCCTTCAGTGATTTTCTCAGTGTTTGGACATCCTAGAGCGCTTACACAACTCATTATTGGAAGCCCCCGCACAACTCAGCCACATAGCTTCTCTGTGGCACAGCTAATGCACCTGGAGCCATGAAAAAATAAGACTATATAACATTAAAAGAACTATAAGAGAATGACCAGGAAGATTGCTCAGTAGCATAAGTGTTGGCCTAGCAAGTACAAGGTCCTGAGTTCGATCCTTAGTACAAAAAATAAAAACAGTGAGTCAGTCAATAGATAATAAACCTGAGAAGCATGAAACTGCTGGTCATACATAACAGCATATTCTCAGTAAAACTTTCTGTGATAAGTAGAAAGAGCTCACTAAAGTAACTGCCAACATAGCATTCTTTATTCACAAATGAGAAAGACCTTATTCACAAATGAGTAATAGAGTTGGTTATTAATATCATCATGCATTGGTTATCAAACATAGTGGCATAGAAATTTGGGATGGTATTAGGATTTTTAAACCAGCACCACTCTAAATGTATAACAGGCTGGGCTTCAACATTCGTAAAGTTGTGACATCACTGAGTGTTAGAAATTGTTCAGAACCAATGAAAAACTATGAGATAAATGTCATGTGAGTACATAATGGAATGAAACCTTGATCAGTTAAAACAAACGATTCCAAGGAATTTGAAACTCTAATTTTTTCCTCACTTGTTAACTATGTCATTTGTTTCCTCTCTCCTCCATAATTGTCAACATGTTAGGTTCCTCTATGCAACCATTGAAAGATGGAAACAAATATCTTTGCTGGAAATTATGTTTCGAGTGACTGACCTCTGCAATTCCCTCACTGTCTATAAATTGTATATTGTAAGCTATGAAATATTCAGCATACCAAGTTTTGATGCCATTCATTCCGGAAATCTCCATTTTACAAAACAGGCTGTTTACAACTCTGTTCCCTTTCTGCCTAATGGTTGCCTTGGGGGAATGTTGTTGCCTTTGAGATTCAGCCACATATTTTCCACACTTAACAGTGTTGAAGCCAGTGAAATCTGATAGCAGCAAACATTAGTCAGTGGTCTCTGGATGGAATAGATTCCTATTTCTCTTCCCCTTGGGGTAGGATGCAAAGGGACACACTGGGGTGTGTGGGTAGCAGCCACATATAAGCAAATTATTTCAAAAGTACTAGAGCATTTCATGTTCTTTGAAGTCAAATGGGAGTCCTAAAATGTCAGGCTTAGCTGTAGTTGTAATGGGTTTCTCTTTGGGGATCCAAATGCCCATTCATTTGCTCCCCATTTGGTTTGCTGATAAGCAGTCATGGCTTGGCAGGTGCTACCTGGGACTGCAGAGGGATGAAAACAGAAACAAATCATGCTGCTCTATTGGGTTCCCAGACCACCAGCAAGAATTAACGTTGCCCATGCAGACCAAAATGCTTCTTAGGAACCTGGGAAGCCAATACATCACGAACGTTGCCAGGTAGCATCCCTTAAGAAAACAAAGCTCAGAGAGTAGCAGGATGAGAAGAGGTTAGTAAGAAAACTGCTGGACTAGTGGGATTTACAAATTTTAACCATGTTGATTTACCTATATTACCATCAATGCACATTAACTCAAAGTCATTTTTTAAATGTTAAAAGATACTTGCTGTGCACACACAGTGTTCTGCTGTAGGAGTACAGTGCACAAAACATAATTCTGATATTTAAGGGACAGAGTTGACTGTGCAAACAAAAGTGACTAAATAGCTTTTTCTAGATGATCCCTTAAGTGATAAGTTAAGCATCAAAGGTATGAGGAAAAGAGGATGTTTCCCAGGAGCATGCGGAAGTTCACAAGCAATCCAGACCCAAGAAATGTGGATACTGAGTCAGATCTAACCGAAGAGCAGGAATAATATGCCAAATAATGTGTGTGTATGTGTGTGTGTGTACATGAGCACACATGCACATGGATTTGAAGGAAGAGAATGATGGAAAGATGAAGGAGTGATTCTTATGATGAAGCTGATGGAACATGTAAAATGACTGATGCTTAAAGGAAAAGACAAAGAAAACGAAAGTACCGAGAATGATCAGACTGGTTTTAGGGCTACAATCATGACCTGATATATATACATGATTTGACTTCTGGAAAAAAGTGGGGGACCTCCAGTGCTCTGACCTCAAGTTTACTTCAGCAGTGTATTTCTTAGGTACTGTCTCACAGTTAGTCAACCTTCCTCCACACAGAGACCAAGAAATGTATTTTTATCTTATTTCTGAGATTTTAGCCCCCGAAAGCCCATAGAATTACTCAGTAAAGCCAAACACAATTACATCTGCCTATGAGAAGCAGGCTTTTCCCCTTCTTGTTACTACCAAGCTGACCTATAGCCCCAGCTGAGTCAGTTCATTTTTCATGTGCAAACCACTGGTAGCCTTGCATGGCACAATTTCCGGTCCTGTAAGTTATGAGGACATTGGTGTAATGGTACTGCTACGGCCCAGATTTGTCCGACTCAAGTATGATGCATACTATGTTTCCCTGAACTCAAGGGCAAGGATTCTTCTTAACAGTGGAATGAACTAAAGAATAAAAAGCTGCAGGAGTACTAAGACCCCTTATTTAATGTCACACTTTGAAAGTTCATCCCCAAACTCACACTTAAATTGGTTTGCCCTTGCCACTGTATTAAGAGGTGTGAATTTTAAGACTATTAGGTCATTAAAGTACTCTCCTCATAAGCTGATAGATGCTGGTATCACAGAAATAAGACCTTGAAAGCAATTGAAAGTACACATCAGCTTATTCTCTGCCTCACCCATGCTCACAGGCAATCTTGCCTTGTTAGGGTGCAACTCAAGGCCACTGCCAGTTATAAATACCATACTCTTCTGCTTTCTAGCACCTATAATAGTGAGAAATGTTTATTTTCTTCATGAATTACATAGTCATATTCTGTTACAACACTAGAAAATGGACAGACATGCCATGCAACAAAATGTTGTTTGAAGCATAGAGGTTTTGCTTTATGCTTGTTAAAAGTGAGGGTAGGGATAGAGGACCAATGGGGTCAAGTCCATTTGGACCACATAATGTGTCTAGAGCATTGTAGAAAACTATTAAACATGGGGAGCAATCTGTAGAACAGAGGTGAAACAGAGACGGAGAAAGAGGTAGGAACACCATCTGTAAGAGATACGTGTCCACTGGCAATGAAGTTCCTCCCTAACAATCTCCAGTTTGTGACTGAGCAAGTGACAGGGTGGTCCCTGAAACAATGTAGGATGTGGTCAGGTGGATTTGAAGAGCATGAAGCAAATTTCAGAAAGCCAAAATCCTATGGAAAAGAATAAAACAGGTGACATTCAGAAAAGCTTTTACCACTGCCAAAAAATATTTTATTCTCCTTGATTTGAAATTATCATTGAATATTCATTCTATATACAAAGTAAAAAGAGTAGATTCAGAATACTTATAGGATAAATTAATGGAATGCTAAGACAGTTGATAAAAATTTTTCAAGATATGAATTTTTTAAATGTGTAATGTAATATTTCTTTATATATATATGTATATATATGTTTCTATTTTTCTGATGTATAATAGCTTATTTGTTAATTTGTAAAAGATTCTCAACTTTAATTCTTTGAAGATAATCAATTTGTGTTTTAAGTAAAACAAACTCATGGAAAATTTCTTGGAGGAAGAAATTTAGGAAGACAGAAAGAGCAAGAGTAGAGAGGGAAATATGTGCTTTATTAAAATGCAATACATATATATTTAATATATATATTAAAATGTAATATAAATCTATGGAAAAACAAAACAGAGAATGTAAGAGCCATGATTATAGAACATAATTATAGAATTCTTTGATATGGAAAATAAATATCAAAAGTCCTATAAAGCAAAGTGATGTGGTCCATATTTTTCCAAAAATATTTCCTTAATTTGTCACTAATTCAAAAACATTCCCAGTGCAGTCCCAAAAATCCACTGCATATATTTGAATGATTAATGAGGCATTTTCATTATTTAAATACAAAATACCAAAAACAAATTTGTTGAAAGTCTCAAGGAAAGTGCTAGTAAAAACAACAAAAAGCGTGATTTCACAATTTGTGTGAATTTGTTTTCTGATATTGTGGACTGAATGGTGTTTCTTGAGAGGTATGTAAAAGTCTTCCATCTGATATTTGTATATAAGCCATTATTTAAATTTAAAACTAGAAGATTTTCAGATATAATCAAATTAAAATGAATCCTACTGAATTAGGGGAGGCCACCCAATAGTTCCAATCAGATCACCACACAGACCATCTCCTAATGAGAGCGACCCCCAGTGCAAGGAACTCCTCCAGTCAGTCCCAGTGGTAACCGAACTATCCCCCCAAGCAACTGTGTCTTTCTAGAAGCAAAAATGGCCCCGAGGCAATGATCAACCAGACCTTGGTTTGATTTTTTGATACCTCATAAAGTGAAGCCATAATATTATGCTGAGCAGTGAAAGGCTCAAGTCAACAACTTCTGACATTGCCAGTTCTGCTGAAAACCCATTGCTATTATGGGCTACTGGACTATATTGGCTTATTTCACAGAATTCAAGTACCTACAATATTCGAATGGCAATGGAACACCCATCTTTGACAGAACTAAACAAAAAAGGGGGATATACATGAAGGACCATTTTGTGTGTGTGTGTGTGTGTGTGTGTGTGTGTGTGTGTATATATACTGCTTTTCCAAAACATGCAAACCCTCAATGTTTGCACTTTCCTTTGTAGGAAAGGTCAAATTTCCAGATATCTCCACCAAGAGAGAGCATGAGCCTTTACAGTGTCTTGCTCAGAGTGACCGAGCTGATTAAAGCTCCACTGCCTGTCTTTCACCCCTGCATATCTCCATGATTAGTACAATGCGATGGAAGGGTAAGGTTGATTTCTGAGGCCTTCCTCACCATGAGCCTGAGATTTTGTCCTAAGATTTTGGCAAATTCTCATCATGCCTCTGTAATTCAGGAATGCTTTCCTCCAAGTTCTTCCAGGAGAGCATTTTAGAATGAAACTGATACACAAATCATCTTACAGATTTAGAAATGATGTGTGTAGCTAGAAAGGGCTTTTATAAAGAATGAACTGAGATCATTGGAAAGCTTTTTTCTACAATCTACAGAGCCTTAGAGCACCACCTCTTATATCGGAGATTTTCTGTATTCCTTTTGCAGGGCTCCAAATAGTATATGCAGTCAACCCAGCTAAAAACTGAGCTGGGCAGCAGGCATGAGTCGAGAGGTGTGGTGGTACACTCCTGCAATCCTCACACTCTGGGAGACTAATATACGCAAATCCTAAAGCATAGCTAGGCAAATTAGGAAAAGTGAAAGAATGAGCTTACTTCAGCAAGTTAATGAACAGCTGTGACTAAAACAAGATGCTTCTTTGCTTACATATTGGCTAGTGTGACCACAATAGCTTATTTTAGAACTGAGAGATAATGTAGAATGAAGTTGAGATAGGATACACAACACTTCTTGCCTCCATATATATTGTAGCACATTTTTCATGTTTTTGTTAATACACACAAAAATAAATGCAAAATGCTTTCAATTTAAGTAACCTTTGATAATCTCATCAGCAAGTTAACCAGCATACTACAATCTTGTTTTGTAGTTCATTGGGTTCAAAAATGTCTGTTTGATGTGTTATAGGGTATCCTAATTTTTCCTATTCTGATAAAGTGAAGTGTGTGTGTGTGTGTGTGTGTGTGTGTTAAACAAAAAGACACCTTCAATAAAGTATTGAAAAATATTTAAAATCTATGAATGCTACAAAAATAAATATCCAGTAAGAATCTGTTAAGTCTTTGTTAATGGGACAGTGTACCCTATGCATGAAGGCAAAATTTAAAAAAGATTTGGAAAGATGTTCATTTCATTTAGAGATCTCCACTATTACTTACATTCCTAGTCATATTTTTCCCCTCCTTTCACTGAATCAAGACACTCTCAGTCATCATCTTAGGTAAAATTTGGTTTGCTTCAGTGACTTGATTATTTTAAAAAATTCTTATTACCTTAAATACTTAAAGATGCAACATTTCCTCCCAAACCAGGTGTTTTATACTGTGTGTATTAGAATTTTGAAGTTATGTCTGCAGAATCTGTAGTGCATTGACCATAATTGCAAACTAAACTGTTGACACAAAGCTAAAATTTCTTAGAAATATTAGCTGGAATTTAATTTAGATTTTCGTACTCAGCTCCTTGATCCCTATTGGGAAATGCGTATGACTTTTTAAAGGAGCATGAATTTATGAATCATCCACTTGACACTTAATCATGTAAATTAATGACACTTGATAAATATGCCTTTTGCAATTTCAATGATGACTAAAACTCTGTGTTTTGTTAACTGAGCCATTTATAGATCACTAATTTTGGATCACACAGAATGCAAGTTTATTTGTTCTGCCACTGTTTTCAATGTCTTTGCTCTGTCTTTGAGTTAAAAATAATTCTGGCAATCCAAAGAATCTTCACTAAACACTTTTTTACCTCTCTCTGAGATCACCTCTTACCTACTTAAATATAATTTATCTTTAAGGTAATATTTACATATTTTCCATTCTATAAAAAGCCAGCCTAAAAAATAAGAACAGGAAGTCCTTCAATCAGTTGAGGCTTCGACGAGTTGCACATTATAACCCCCCCAAGGCATTCTGGGCTTGTGATCCAAGATCCTCTGGAGATGGAACAAAGTACCTGGAGGTTACCCATGAAAAAGAAGGTTTATTCATGCAATAAAAAGAAATGAGAGAGCTGTGATTTCCTAGCAAAGGAAGATCCACAAAAAATCTGCAAGGGTTCAACAATACTGCTAGACAAAATCCCAAAAGCAGCACCACTCATAAAATCTAGGAGAGATGTGTGCCTGACAACGGGTACAGCAAAAGCTGAGTAGACCCGTGTATTGGCGGCAGGTTCCTATGGGGCAGGGCTTTGTGTAGATAAAGTTACATAGGTGGGAGATCACCAGCTGTCTTTGTCCATTGTGTGTCTAGCATTGCAAGGCACAGCTGATTTGTATGTGAAAACAGCTACTGAAGACAACACTAGATTCCCCAATTCAGTGTCTCTTCCATAAGCCTACCTAAATATTTTGGTCTCTGTCTGCTTGCAGTATGACTCGGACTTGACAGAAGCCTTGGAAACACAAAAGGATTACTTTCTGACAACAGTGCTAAATGCCTTAGAGTTTTGTTGAAGGAAGAGGCAATTTTCTCCCTTACACAAATACCCAACAAAAGCTAAAACACCACTTTAGGGAACTGGATATTCTTTGGCTAGTTTCTGATGGAGAAGTTGAGTTCCCTCACACTAGTCTGCGCTCAGAATCTGCTCCTTTACCAACTAGCAGAGAAGTCCTGTCTTCCTGGCTTTGGCTCCAGAACAGGAGCTGAGAAATCTCTCCATTGGGGAAGGTAAGTACAACAGCTGCCTCAACACACCTGCTCCTGGGGATCTTAGCAACAGTCTCCTTTCCCTGTAATTCCCACTTGGAGCCACTGCTGATTTCTTTGTCTTGAAAAACACAAAACTCAAAACTCCCATTACTCCCATGAATAACAAAATTACCATTTTCTCTTTAGTTTTGTCAGACATGAGTATTCCATGCCATTTAAATATTGTATGTTCGTGAATTCAGCAAAATAATCCAATATAGTCCACTACTCCATAATAATAGTGGGTTATTCATAGGACAGGCAATGTCAGAAGTTGTTGACTTATGGCTTTTACAGCTCAGCACATTAATGTAGCTTTGCTTTTTATACCTCAGTTTTATAGTTTTCTGCTGGGTAGTTGAGATCAAGGTAAAGCAAGACCTATGTAACAAGACTAAACAGAAAAAAAGGGATACAAATGAAGGTGATTTTGTATCTGTATATACAAAATAGGATAAATATACAGGTACTTTCTCTTAATTTAATGAGAAGATTTATGTTAATAGTATTTGCATATCATGTTTGCATCTTGTTCTATGAATAACAACTATGAAGACAACAATATGCAATGAGTTAATTATAGAAGCTGTCCTACTAATCAGTTTTGAAACCATCTCATTGCTATTTGTTTCTTCATAAAATTATTTAAAAATATTAGGATAGAAATACAGCTACTTTCTCTTAATTCAGTGAGAAGAAAGATTTGTACTAATAGTGTCTAGACAGGATATCATGTCTGCATCTTGCAGTATGAATATTTATTACAAAGACAACAATATGCAATGTATTAATTATTGAAACTATCCTACTAATTGGTTTTGAAACTGTCTCATTGTTATATCTTTCTCAATAAAATTAATTTAAAAGCTCCCATTACTCGCATCAATTGTTTTAGATCGTTATTGATAGCATTTTTACTGAACACTTTTTATCCTCTGTTTTTGTCAGTGGGATATCAGGATCATACCAATAATTTACCTGGAGGTAAATAGTAATCTAAAATTTGAAGCATCATCACATTTAGAGTTTTATTAATTTTCTGCCTAAAATTTCTTTTTTTTTCACTTAGAAAGGGCCATCAAGTATTTTATTATTTTATTCTATTTTATATATATCATAAAGGGCCACAGCAGTTCTCAGTATATAAACTCTTTAAAAGCAGAGGGTACTGGGAAGGACAGACAAGTATCAAATAAAGTCCCAAAAGGAGGGCACATCCACAGTGCAGGGATTCTGAGGAGTAACAGGCAGACACCAAGCCATCCACACTTAGCTTGCAGTTATGCCATGGGCTCTACAGTCCTCTTGGAGATTTGCTTAAAATTTCTGATGTTATAAAGGAAGCCAGTTCAGAGAACTTTTACTTTTTTGCTATGTATTGACATTGCTAAAAATGTTTCTTTTCTAATTTGAATGGACTTTCAGTGTCTTATGGCCATATTCCTTATTATTATTATTGTTGTTGTTGTTGTTGTTGTTATTATTAATTGATACAAGGGCCTCGCTACACAGTTTGCATTCATAGTGATCCTCTCACCTCATTCTCCCTAGGGCTGGGATTATAGTTCAACACTATGATTCCAGTGTTCTGGGGCCAGTATGGCATGTGGTACTAGGGATCGAACTCGGGTCCTTGTGATTGCCAAGCAGGCCCTTATGCCACTAAGCTATCTCCCCAGCCCACATGGCTGTGTTCTTATATGATCTTGTCTAACATTTTTATTCTTCTCGGGAGATAACTTTCTGTCACATTCTTCAACACTCCATCATAAAATTTTGTATGTTAATATGATTTATCTGCAAGAAATTATGAAAATATCATGACCTTTTACACTTATTTTCTTATTCTCACAGATAAACTCATTTTTCATCAGTACCTTTGCCAGGATCTTCAGACAGCCACTACCTTCTCTCTTCTAGTTGTATCTGTGAGCTCCTTTTTTTCTGGACATGGAAGTAGATTCATGTCCCTTAAATGAAAAATGAAATCTACTTTGAATTTCATGTATCTGATGCTGACTGATACTGTTTTTAAACTTAGAATAAGATTCTTAAAAAGTTTTGATGTACAAATACATCTCAATTCTGTTTTGTAGTCTGCTTTCACCCCTTCCTCCACTCTCTTCATCTCTTGAGCCCCTGCTCATTTGAGAAAGATCCATTTCCCTATCTCCTATTCTCTATCTTTGATTTTGCTCTTCATTGATATTTTAGGTTTCTCATATAAGAGAAACCATTCAACATTTAATGTGTTTGATTTATTTCACTTAATGTTATTGAACTTTATATTATCCCAAGGATTTTTGGAGTATGATTTGGTTAGTCTAGTGCCTCTTGGAAAAAAATGATATGTCAGTATACATTTCTAATTTCTCTGAACTCAAAGGTTTATATGCCAGTTCCTTTGACACAACTGATCTTTCATTTCTCCTCAAAATTGCTATTTGATTTTTCAACAGCAGTCAAAGTTTATCCTTGTATACTGCTACTTTTTTATAAGTTTGTAGGATGTTCTGTCTCTATCCACAGGCTTTATACAGTTAGTTTCAGATTTTTTTGTCTATGTATATGCATTTATCCACCATACATAATTAATTGGGTGTATATGTATCAGTGTGTACATACACCCTACTATCTTCTTATGTTTGTACCTTTTTTGAAGCTTCATTGGGAAAAGTATATGCATCTCCCACTCTCTGGAGTATGTATATGTTTGACACAATGATAAAACTGCAGTGATTACCTTAGTGGTAATGTCTTGAGAAGCTACCTTAATGGTGGGAGAAGAAGGTGTGCAGAAGGCACGTGGGCAAGCATCGGTCACCTCTTGGTCTTCTGTGTTCAGAGAAGACTACATGAAATTCTTCTCTCATTTACAAATTGGCTAAGTTCTAGTTTCTTATAGTGTGTGGGAGAGAAGCTATTTCTGTCAGATTAGTCTTATCTCAATCAGACCTAAAAGAGAACTGGTCTGAGTTAGTACTATAAATGTTGACATTTGATTTTAGCAGTTCCAGTTTGGAAATGGCCTTTCCATTTGAATAACTTTTCTCTGTAGGAAGATCTGCATGCTAATGTAGTATAGCTGATTGATGCAAGCTCCGGATTCTTACCTCTGATTTTTTTATTTTTTCCTAGCTCTGGCACACAAGTTCATTTCTTTTACATTACAACTTATTCTTTGTGCCACTTATCAGGTAAGAACCACTGGATTGTGACCAAATATATATATATATAT
>PVKA01040070.1:0-19029 GCA_004027165.1 Ctenomys sociabilis | reverse complement strand
CTCTCTCTCTCTCTCTCTCTCTCTCTCTCTCTCTCTCTCTCTCTCTCGTATCAGGAATCAAATTCAGTACCTTGAGCTTATTAGGCAGGCACTGTGCTACTGAGCTATATCTTCAGCCCCTAACCAATCTCTTATAAGGGTAAACTTACTGGAATTATAACAGACTTATCAGTATAAACATTGAACCCAGGAACGCTGGAAATGAAGTGTTTCAACCCCTAAAAGAAACTAATTCTCAACACAGACTAGTATATTTTATAAAGCTATCTTTTAAAATTGATGGAGAAATAAGGTGTTTCCATGATAGAGCATATTGAGAAATTTTAACATCAAACTAGCACTCTATAAAGAATTTTCAAAAAAGGGCATACAAAGGAAGGACCATTTTTTATTCGTATATGCAGAATAGTCAGGATAGATATACAGCTACTCTCATTTAATTCAATGAGTAGAAAGATTTGTACTAATAGTATTTGGACAGGATATCCTGGTGCTTCTTGTTCTATGGATAATCACTAAGAAGGTAACAATGTACAATATATTAATTATTGAAACTGTCCTACTAATCAGTTTTGATACTGTCTCATTGCTATTCGTTTCTCAATAAAATAAAATAAAATAAAGAATTTTCAAGGATATACTAGAAAGAATTAATGAAACCATTGATACTAAAGTGTTCTACTGGAATGAATGCATCAGTTAGCATAAGCATTAAGCAGAAAAAAATGAATGAACAACAGGAAGATAGTGCAGTGACAGGAATATGTCTGAGCAATAACTTCAACATGAATGGTTTCAGCCCTCCAGTCAAGTGACACACATTGGCTATACATATGATATACATTTGACCCAAAGAGGAATTCATAGACTTGAAAAGGAAGGAAAACAATATTCCATGCAGCAGAACCACAAAACCATGCTGGAATAGCTATCTTTTTCAGACAGAGTGGACCTCAAGCCAAAACTGAGCAGAAGAGACAAAGAAGGTCATCATTATTGTTTAAAGGAATAATCCATCAGGAAAAGATAACAATTATAAATCTATAAACACTGAAACCAGAACACCCAACTTCATGAAACAAACACAACTGGATATAAATGTCAACACAATTATCATAAGACTTCAACTCAGCACTTCACTGTCACTAATAGATCAACACTTCACTGTCACTAATAGATCAATTACACAAAAACTAACAAAGAAATAGGAGTTTAACCATGTGTTTGAGCAAATGGTCTTAATAGATATCTAAAGTGGTCCACCCAGTAACAACAGAATTTATATTCCCAGGAGTACATGGAACTTTTCCTAAAATAGATCAAATACTAGCACTTAAAGTGTGATTACATAAATTCAAAAGAATTGAAATTATTATTTTTCACAAGGTGCAGTGAAATTATAAATCAACAGTTAAAGAAGCCACAGGTATTATGCCAAAATATGGCCATTATACAACATATTCTTAAATAATGGGGCCGAGAAGAAATCAAAGAAGGAATTATTGCTAGACTCAAACAATAATCTTAGTGCAACATGCCAGAACCTGTAAGATACAGTAAAAGCAGACCTAAGAGGGAAGTTTATAGCTGTGAATGCCCACATCAAAAAGACATCAGGGCCGGGCGTGGTGGCGCATGCCTATAATCCCAGCACTCGGGAGGCTGAGGCAGGAGGATTGTTGTGAGTTCGAGACCAGCCTGAGCTACAAAGTGAATTTAAGGCCAGCCTGAACTGCATAGTGAGACCCTGTCTCAAAAAAAAAAAAAAAAAAAAAAAAGACATCAGGAGCCAGGTGTGGTGATGCATGAGTGTAATCCCAGCTGAGGATCATTGTGAGTTTGAGGTCAACCTAGGCTACAATGTGCGTTCAAGGCCATCTTGAACTGCATAGCAAACTTCTGTCTTAAAAAGACAGAAAAAGACTGAGCATGGTGGTACATACCTGTAATCCCAGCTCTTGGGAGGCTGTAAATAGGTGGATCACCATGAGTCTGATCTAGTAGTGAGACCCTAGAACCCTGTAGACCCTTCCCTACAAAAACAAAACAAAACAAAAAAACCCCAAAAGATAAAAAATAACAAATAAACCCCCAAACACATCACAAAATGGAAAGATACCTTCTGTACCTGGATAAGGAAAACCAATAGTTAAAGTGGCCATCTTTCTGATCTATACTTA
Organism: Ctenomys sociabilis; assembly: GCA_004027165.1. Lineage (NCBI taxonomy): Eukaryota > Metazoa > Chordata > Mammalia > Rodentia > Ctenomyidae > Ctenomys > Ctenomys sociabilis. Next base: position 16,849 of record PVKA01040070.1, on the reverse strand, counting down.
CATATAGATTTAATGAAATCACAATGAAAATATCAACAGCATTTCTCACAAAAACTGGAGAAAACAGTTCTATAGTTTATACAGAACCAGAAGAGGTCCAGAAGAAGTGCAAAAGCAGTCTTAGGCAATAAGAGCAAACAGGAGGATATCACAATTTTGGATTTCAAGTTCTATTATAAAGCAAGAGCAGTAAAAATAATTTGGTATTGGCAGAAAAACAGACATGTGGACTTAGAAACAGCCCAGATGCATTTATCCATCTGATCCTTGACAGAACAGCCAAAAAGATGCTGGAGGAAAGATAGCCTTTTTTAACAAATAATGCTGGAAAAATAGGCTACACGCAGAAGACTGAATCTGGTACATCACTCTCACCATGCACTAAACTAAAATAAAAATGCATCAAAGATCTAAATGTGAAAACAAATATAATGTGTTGCTGTTGGATTTATTTTTTAATTTTTTATTTATTTTTACTAATATATATTTGCAATATATAATGCATTTTTTGTGTGGAGTTGGTACATGTACAGAATATATCTTAATTCCTTTTAAATATTAAGCTTTGTTCTTATAAGCAAGTTTGAATAACCTTTTTTTATTTTACTTTTGTTTTATTAAAGTACAAATATCAATGAGACAGTTTTAAGATACCTTGACAAGATGGATTTCATAAATTAATATATTGCAAACTTTTCATAATGTTTTGGTATCATAAAAGGTGTATACATGATATTATACTTACAGACATTATTATACTGTATGTCTCTTATCTGAATAACCTTTAATGATAAATCTGTTCTAGTTATTATTTTTTAAACTTGTTTTTATTTTTCTGGTACAGGGTCTTGATACATGGCTTGGACTCATAGTGATCCTCTTCTCTCAGCCTCTCCAGTGCTGGGATTACAGGTGTTCGCCACCTTGCCCAGTTTTGGTGGTCAGCACGACATGCCTAGGGTTCTGGGTCTAGCACATCATTCAGTACAGGACATCAAATCTGGGTCCTTGCACTTGCCATGCCCGTACTTAGATCACTGAGCTATCTTCCTAGCCCTTTTCTAGTTATTAATGACAAAAATATATAATGCTGCATTTCTGAGGTTTACAACTTTATATACTTTTTAAGTTATATTTTACTCTCAATAATAGCACATTTTTATTTATTTCTTCCTTTTGAAAAATTTATTGACAGTACTATTAACAAACCACTTATTTTTTCAGTTCTTATGAAGTTTTTGTTTTAAAGACTATCTTTCAACGGCACTTATGAAACAGTGAGACATCACTAAAGCATTTATAGTGAAATTTTCAAATGCATCATTTTCATACCTACCTTTTTACAAATAATGCCAGCATTGACATCATAGCATTTGTGGTTTTATATATTTATTTATTCATTTATTTATGTCTTTTTGAGATAGGGGTCACCCTGTGCAGTTCAGGCTGACTTTGAGCTCACTTTGTAGCCCAGGCTGGTCTTAAACTCACAATGATGCTCCTACCTCAGCCTCCTGAATGCTGGGATTACAGGCATATACCACCATGTCTGGCCATGATAGCTTTTTTTTTTTTGGTATTGGGAATCAAACTTAGGACCTTGTGTTGGCCACACAGGCACTTTGTCACTTAATTATATCCCTGGTCTGTAGTATTTGCTTTTATTAAAATTAGTTCAAGTTTATGATTAATAAATCCTGGGTTTCAATACAGGTAGTCTCCCTTCTCTAAAATTCTTGGGACCACCTAAATGTGACACCTTCTAATCCCAGTACTCAAGAAGCTGAGGCAGGAGGACTACCACCAGTTTGAGGCTGACCTGAGCTATTATGTAGTGAGTTGAAGGCCAGATGATATACATAGGAAGGCTCTCCCCAACAATAACAACATAAATAGGATCTACAAGTATTTTGGAATATGTACAAAAAAAATCACATATGTGATATTTTGATGATGGAACCTCAGTCTAAGCATGAAATTCATTTATGTTTCATATATACCTGTGGATGTACCCTGAAGGCAGATACAGTAATTTTCAAGATTTTTTTTTTTTTTTTTTGTATTTAGTACAAGTTCTACAGGGTCTCACTATACAGATTGAGCTTGTAGTGATTCTCCTGTTTTCAGCCTCCCAAGATCTGGGATTACAGGAGTGGGCCACCATGCCCAGTCTCAATCACCATCTTAGTGTGTTCTGGGCCAGGGCGAACACTGTATGCCTGGGATTGAACTCGATCCCCGCGTCTGCCTAAGCAGGTGCTTTAATCTGCTGAGCTACCTGGCTGGTCCAGGTACAGTAATTTTCATGTTGTTCATGAATCATAGTTGCATGGTGTGGTATTTTCTGTGCTCACAGAATAAAGACTCAGAAGAAATGGACAGATTCCTCGAAAGGTACAAATTACCAAAACTGAACCAAGAAGATAACAACTCTCAATAAGCCAGTAACAGCCAATGAAATACTAAACATAATAAAAAGCCTACTGGTAAAGTAAAGTCCAGGTCCTGAGGAATTAACAGCTAAATTCTACAAGAAATTTATAGAAGATATAATCCCCACACTCCACAAACTCTTCAATGAAGTTGAAAAGGAAGCAGTCCTCCCAAAATCATTTCTGGAGGCATGTATTATATTGATTCCAAAATCAGGGAAAGACACAACTAAACCACAGGCCAATCTCCCCTCATGAACATAGATGCAAAAATACTCAACAAAATCCTGGTAAATAGAATACAGCAAATCATCAAGATCATTCACCATGACCAGGTAGGATTCATTCTAGGGATGCAAGGATGGTTCAATATTTGAAAATCTATAAATGTAATACACTATATTAATAGACTGCAATCTGAAAACCACATGATCATCTCAATTGATTCAGAGAAAGCTTTTGACAAAGTCCAACACTCATTCATGTTCAAAGTCCTACAGAAAATTGGAATAGATGGACTACCTTAACTTGATAAAAACCATCTATGACAACCCAAAAGCTAAATGGGGAAATACTGAAGTCTTTTACTCTTAGATCAGGTACAAGACAAGGATGTCCTCTATCACTCCTCCTATTCAATATAGTTTTGGAATCACTAGTAACAGCCATTAGAAAAGAGGGAGAAATAAAGGGAATAAGAATAGGTGAAGAAGAAGTTAAATTATCACTATTTGCAGATGACATGATACTTTACTTGGAAAACCCAAAGAATTCCACCAAGAAACTCCTAGAATTAATATGGAAATTCTGTAGCATAGTAGGATACAAAGTCAATACACAAAAGTCAATAGCATTCCTCTATACAGATAATAGAAACACTGAGAGGGAAACAATAGAAGCTGTACCTTTTACAATAGCACTGCAAAAAATGAAATACCTTGGAATTCACTTAACCAAGAAAGTCAAGGATCCTTTCTTGGAAGATTACAACACCCTAAGAAAAGAGATTATAGAGGATCTCAGAAAATGGAAAGATATTCCATGTTCCTGGATAGGAAGAACCAACATCGTGAAGATGGCCATACTCCCAAAATTGTTGTACAGATTTAATGCAATCCCTATCAAACTGTCACCAACATACCTCCCAGACCTAGAGAAATCATTCCTAAAATTTATTTGGAACCAGAAAAGACATAGAATAGCAAAGGCAATCTTGGCCAACAAAGACAAGGCAGGAGGCATAACAATTCCTGACTTGAAATTATACTACAAAGCCACTGTGATAAAATCAACATAGTATTGGCAACAAAATAGACCTGAGGATAAATGCAATATATTAGAAGATGCAGAGGCATCCACAAATATCCTAGTCACCTGATTTTTGACAAAGGGGCCAAACAAGCTTACTGGAAAAAAGATAGCTTCTTTAACAAATGGTGCTGGAAACACTGGCTTTCTACATGCCAAAAATTAAAACTTGACCCAGCTCTATCACCATGCACTAACCTAAAGTCAAAATGGATTAAAGATCTAAACATTAAAACAAAAACATTCAGTCTGTTGGAAGCGAAAGTAGGAGGAACTCTTGAAGACATAGGGGTAGGTGAAGAGTTCATGAACAAAGATATATTTGCACAGGAAACACCTGAAAGAATCAACAACTGGGATCAACTCTTCTTGAGGAGTTTCTGCACGTCAAAAGAAATTGTCAACAAAGTGAAAAGACAACCCACCAATTTTGAAAAAATCCTATTAAGCAATCAGACAAGAGTCTGCTCTCTAGAATATATAAAGAGCTAATATATATCAGGCCATTAATTTTAAAGACCCAATTCAAAAATGGGCATCTGAGATGAATACACACTTCTCAGAGGACGAAATTAAAGAAGCGAATAAATATATGAAAAAATGCTCCACATCACTAGCCATCCATGAAATGCAAATAAAAACAACACTGAGATACCATCTCACTCCAGAAAGAATGGTTATCATAAAGAAATCAACCAACAACAAATGTTGGAGAGGTTGTGGGAAAAAGGGAACACTCCTCCATTGCTGGTGGGAATGTAGACTGGTACAACCATTGTGGAGATCAGTGTGGAGACTTCTCACAAGAGTAGGAGTGGAAATGCCATTCAAACCGGCTATCCCCCCTACTGGAAATTTTCCCAGAAGAACTGAAATCATTATATCATAGTGATATATGTGTACCTATGTTTATAGCAGCACAATTTGTGATAGCAAAATCTTGGAAACAACCAAGATGTCCGTCACATGAGGAATGGGGGAAAAAGATGTGGCATTTCTATATAATGGAGTATTACTCAGCTATAAAGAATGATTAAACTTGAAGTCTTCCTATTGAAGTGGATGCCACTTGAACATATACTCATAAGTTAAATAAAACAGACACACATGTGCAAATATCATGTAGTCTCCCTAGTATAAGAAGTAAAAAGAAATAGAAATAGAAATATACAACAACTAAAAAGAATTTATTCAGATAGGGCAAACTGAATGGCATATGCTGCAGGGTAACAATCAGCTTGTCTTCTGGATGGTTAACAACCTAAGTTCACAGATCAAAATTGGAGAAATAGAAGAGCCGCAAGGTCAGCCAACATTTTGGCCCTAGCCTTTCAAGGTCAGCAAAGACTCAGGACATAGGAGAACCTGTACTGCAACATCATGAAACTTAGCTGAGCTCCAAATTTTCTGAACAAGGAGATTATGGAGCCACAGAGGAAAGAGACTGAAGTTCTATAGTGTGCCTGGGGAGAGTCATATGGAGAGAAAACTTTCTCTCAGGCTCTCACAGAGAGCAAACTGGTCAAGCATTGGTCGTGACTCATCCACATGGATGACACAGACAAAGGAGCTACAGAATAAGGTACAGGACTACAAGATAAACCCTGAGGGGACTTGATTGACCTCATCAGAAACAAAAGCTATGTTTTTTGATATATAGGTCTTGCTCTATTTTGGTCTTAACCATCCAGCAGAAAAGTATAAAAATGAGGTATATAATGCGGGGCCATAATAATAAGTTGAGATGTAAAGGGCTATAGTCAACAACTTCAAATAAGTCACTATTACTGTGGAATGCTGGACTATGTTGGATTATGTTTCCGAGTTCAGACATCTATAGTGGTTTGATGACAATGGAGTGCCCATCTTTGGTAGGTCTAGACAAAAAAAAAAGGGGGGAGGTGGAAAGGAAGAACCAAGAATTGTTTGTACCGACAGTACAGTTAGGATGAATTTGCAGTATTTATGCGTAATTCTGTGGGAGGCAAGATTTGCACTAATAGTGGCTGGACAGGTTATTATTTCAGTTTCTAGTACTATGTATGGACAACTACTAGGAAGATAACAAGGTGGATAGTATTAATTATTGAATCTGTGATACCATTCAGCTATAAAAAATACACTCTCTTAAGTTTCTGATTAAAGACAACTGCTATAATAATGTCTGTAAGTACAGTATCATATATGCACCTTGTACAATACCAAATCATTATGAAAACAGTCTATAATATATTAATTATCAAATCTAGCCTGTTAATTTGTCTTGAAACTGTCTCATTGCTACTTGTTCTTCAATTAAAAAAAAAAAGAGAAGGGTCCTTACCCTCATCCTCGTTTTCTGCTGCATGCTTAATTGTTCCAGTTTGGTGGTGGTGGTTGTTGTCGTCTTATCATCATCCTGTTGTTTTTTGTTCTTCCTCTTTGTCCTTCTCTTCCTCCTTCTTCCTTGTTGTTGTTCTCCTCCTCCACCTGTTCCTCTTCCTCCTTCCTCCTCATCGCTGTCATTGTCGTTGTTCTGTTTAAAGAATTAAGAGATACAAGTTTTATTGTCTTTTTTTTTTTTTTTTAAAGACTTTCATTTATTTAGAGACAGGATCTCACTATGCAATTTAGGCTGGCATTGTACTTACTGTTTTTAGCCCCCAGGCTGGTCTCTAATTCTCAGTGATTGTCCTGTGTCAGCCTCCCAAGTACTGGAATTACAGGCATGCGCCATCAAGGCTGGCATTTAAAAAAAAAAAAATCTGTCTGTCTGTCTGTCTCTCTCTCTCTCTCTCTCTCTCTATCTATTTATCTGATGCAGGTTCTTGCTATGAAGCTATTACAGACATGCCTGGTTTCAGGGTCAGCACAGAATGCCTGGCGTTCTGGGGCTGGCACAGCATGAAATGCTGGGGATGGAACCCTTAACTTTGTGCCTGTCAGGCAGGTGCTTAGACCACTGAACTATCTCCCAATCCCTTTTCTTTCTTCTTTGGAGGCTAATGTTCTTATATTCTTCAGACAAACATAATTTAAGTGTTCACGTCCCCTACATTCATAACATGTAGATTTATCAAAGTAATTTTGCCTTCAAATGAATTCGGCTGCTCTTCCATTGCCAACAGCAATATTTGCTTTTATCACTACCAAATAACTGTTGTTATTTGGAACTGCTCTGGTGCAGTTTTGTGCAGAATCTTAATCCGAAAGCGATATAAACATGACCCCTTAACTCTTGCTTGTATCTTCGTCGTTCATTATATTAACCTTCATAACTTTGCCATACTTGGAAAATTTCCAGTAGAAGTTGTTTATCAGGGAGAAGGGCAAGTTGAACACATGCACTGTGCTTCTCCTTTGAGATGGGCCACCGCTCATTTCTTTCGGCAAGGGCCCAGGCTGGCTTTGGCTCAAGCCCATCTTTTTCACACCTGGCATCCGCTTAGGCATCGTACTTCCCAGTGGGGTTGACGCAGGGAGCAGGAGTTCCCTGCATCAGCTGAGGCCAATAGCACATTTTTATAAGTATATACTTGTATTCGTTTTTTTTTTGGAAACAAATCATTACTACTTTAGTGATTTAAAGATAAGTGACTTTGAGTGTTTATATTAGGCAGATTCTTTTAGAGTTCAAAAATCAAGATAAGTGATCTGAAAGATCTTTATAAAAATCTAAATTTCAATGTAAATGTGATTTTAGCATAATTAATTATGAAATGATCAATAATTAGTTTTCCTCTAATTTGTAATGTCAGTAAAAGGTGACATTTCATACATCTGTACTATTTATGAAAAAATATATCTGAAAATTACATAAATATCAAAATAATTTAACTTTATATAAAAATATGTTCTAATTTAAGTGTATTAGATACCCAGCCATAATAAACTAGACCCTTGCTTCTCACAGTAGCTCTCAGCATGAAATTGTCATCTTTAAACTTTCCTTTTTTCTTTCTAGTTACAGAAGGTCCTGCTTTTTGCTTTATTTTATTTTCTAGGGAAGGGTCTACAGGGTGTTCAGGGTCTCACTAGTAGATTGGACTCGTAGTGATCCACCTCTTTATAGCCTTCCGAGAGCTGAGATTACAGGCACATTCGCCACCATGCCTAGTCTCAATTGCTTTCTCAGTGCATCCCAGGGGCAGGGCTGGCACAGCAGGCCCAGAGATGGAACCCCTGGCCCTGCAGGTGCTTTAATCTGCTGAGCTATTTGGCTGGCCCTTTGCCTTCTGCTGTATAGGAAAAATATCGATTATCAACTTTTAATTTCATTTATTTTCTGTATTCTTTAAAGTCTTGTGATATAAATATATGTACATTCAACACTTGATTTCTTTGTATTTTTCCATCTCAGAGGAAGTAATTTTCCTTTTCCCATCCTAGGTTAATATATCTTGCTTTGAGTCTGAGTTCTACTTATCTTCTCTGAAGCTTTACTCCATCAATCGTTCTCACTGCCTTTTAGATCTATTTATTTATTTAGAGTACAAATTAGAATTAAAACAAAAATTAGAAGTGATACAGAATTTCACTTAACAAATTAATATGAATTTCACAGTATTTGTTGTAATATATAGTGTTATCTTTCAATCACTTATTCATATTACCAGATATATGAAGAAAAAAAAAAGGAAAGAGGGCTGGCCAGATAGGTGAGCTGACTAAAGTACCTGCTTAGGCAGAGCTTATTGATTGTTCCCTGCTTCTGGTGCCGACCCCTCCCCCAAGTCTGTCAAAGTTATTAAATTGTTCCAGGAAAGCTCTGCATCTGTTTGTACTGGGCACACAGATTGCAGGTCTCCTGTGTCCCACAGGCCACTCAGAGTCCTCCTAAGTTCCTAAAAGTTTAGCCCAGCACCAGCAGAAGCTCCATGCCTGTGTGCCAGGGCCTCAGGAAAGTCAGAGCTTACCAGAATCCCACAGGCTGCCCAGAGTTCACCATAGTTCTTAAATGGTACCAGTGTTTTCAATTGTTAATCTTTCCTCAGATGGGTTACTGCTTCATTTTTATTTTCTCACTTCTAAATTGACCTTTAATAGAATTAACTTTGGCATGAAAGATTACATTTTCTTTTATTTTGTTCAGTGCTTAGAGTTAAATCTAGGGCCTCAGGCATGCTAGAGGATGCTTGTATTATAATCCCAGACTCATGAGGATGTCTTCAGACAAACCACCTATCCAGTCTGAGGCTTAAATTCTATAAAATAGAGACAGGGTTTGTTTTGAGGGTTTTGGAGAGTTGGTGTTCGATGTGAAGGTACTTGTTGCATAGTGTGTCTTCTGATGGTTTCTTCATAATATTCATTCTTCACTTCCTTTTTTTTTTGTCCTTCATAATGAGACTTCTTTAAAGAATGGTGTGTATCTTAATTGCTTTCTCATCATTGAAACATAATACCTGACATCCACAGTATTTTTGGAGGGGTTCAAACATATTTATTATTTATTTTTATTAACACATATTTGTATTACATACATTTTTAACTCATCTTGGTGAGTTAGTACATGTACATAATATAGATTGTTTCTTTTTTTAAAACCTCTTTTTCCCCCTCTTTTTTCAGTTCTACTTTCCTCCTTTTAAATGTTGTTATTATTCTAAATTATGTTTATGGCATGTAATGTCCACATTGATCGAGTTATTAGGACCTTATACACGGCATGTTTTCACTCTATTTATTTCTCCATTTTCTTTGCCCTTGATCCCCTGGACCTTTTCCCACCTGCAAGAGATCCATCCCCTTGCTATATCATTCCTTTATGTTTCTCTTAGTTTGTATTTTGCCTTACTAGATGAGAAACACCTTGTGATATTCAAGTTTATTGGTCTTTAGTTCACTCAATATTGTATTTTATAGGTGCATCTATTTTCCTACAAATGCCTCAAGTTTGTCCTTCTTTATAGCCAAGTAGTATTTTATTAGATATGATAGCACATTTTATTTGTCGACTTGTCTGTGGATGGGTATTACAGGCTATTTCTAGGATTTCCTATTATGAACTGTGCTGCTCTACACATTGGTATGCATATGTTGTTGTAGTATGATGTCTTAAGCTCTTTCTGATACCTATAATTTAAAGGAGGAAAGGTTCATTTAGCTTATAGTCTCTGGAAGTTTTAATCCATCATTAGCTGGTTCCAAGGAATGGTGGCATGATGGACAGAGTGGCTTGGCAGAGTAGAACAGTTCATGCAGGTCAGAATGAACCAAAGCAGCAAGAGACTTCCACAGCATCTTTCTGTCTCTTATATTGTATATAGGCTACTGAGATTAGGATGGTGTCAAACCAATTACTGGACTGATTTAGTAATCATCCGCCCTTAATCCTAGCATCTTTTTTATTATTAATTTTAATGAAAAAGAAATAAATACCAATGAGAGAGTTTCCAAACAGGTTAGTGGGACAGTTACAATAATTATTACATTGCATATTATTGTTTTCATAGTAGTTATTCAGAGAGCATCTTTTTTATGTATTTGGTACAGGATCTGCAGGGTCTCACTATGTAGATTGGACATGTAGTGGTTCTCCCATTTTCAGTCTCTCAAGCGCTGGGATTATAGGTGCACACCACCATGCCCAGTCTTAATCACCATCTCAGTGCACCCCAGGGTTGGGCCAGCACAGCATGCCAGAATTTGAACTCCAGTCGCTGGGATCTGCCTAAACAGTTTCTTTAGTCTGCTGAGCTATCTGGCTGGACCAATCCTAGAATCTTCAATCTGAGCATTGGACCATGAATCAGTGACACATTCAATTCAGTTGCCTCTAGAAAAAAGTCCTACCTATGATTACGTAAGGCTTTGGGATCCTCTAGACACAGCCATGACATTCTGCCCCTCAAAGACTTGTGCACATCCCTTTATGCAAAAGGCATTTAGTCCGACTCTATGAATTTCCAAAATCCTGACAGTTGCAACATTTCTGAAAAGCCTAAGTCCACTCTCCTTTGTGGTTTAAGGCAAACACTTAGCTATGAACCCCTGTACAAATGAAAAGAAAGTTAATTACTTCCAACATTCAATGGCATAAGATATACATCATCATTCCAAAAGGTACAAATAATGGGATAGAAATGAATGGAACCAGTTCCAAAACCCAGCAGGAAAAACTTTAAGTCCTGTAGCTCCATGTGCAGCATCCAAGGCAGTCAGTGGCAAGATGTGAACTCCAAAGGGTTTGAGTGGCTCCATCCCTCTGGCACTGCCTGTGGTTGTATCTCCCATGGATTCTCTCTGGGACCAGCTATGTTCCCTCCTTGAAGTTTTCCTTAGACAATACACATTTCTGGTTTCTCCAAACTTCTGAGGCAGATTGGAATTACTCTGGACCAAGGTGGTTTGGCTAAGGGAAGTAGAGGTGATGATTCTGGAGATCTTACTTTATTATTTTTCAGAGTTAATAAAGAAACTTCTGGGGAGAAGCTGGATCTGCCTTAAAATGAGAACTTTGAAAGAATAGTAGCAGTGATGGTGATGTTAGTAGAGGTAGAGGAGTTACTTTTGTCATTTTCATGGAGTATGGATGGTGTTTTGGTTATTCTCTCATTTCTGGGACATATTTTATACTCAAAAGTTAAGGGGGGAAATGTTTTATTTTAAAGAGAGAAAACCAAAACCAATTATACAAAATTTCAAAACCAAATAGGAGAGAGTAACAGTGGTTAGTACCCTGCTTGTTATCTTCAAGGTAGTTGCTCAGATATAAGATATAGGCATCCAAAATTGATTAAACATATAAGCACAAACATTTTTCAGTGAACTACTAGAAATTAATAGTATAGCTATCTTAACTAATTCATATTTATATATTTCCTTTTTCCTTTACTCCATCCTAGTTTCTCCTTTTAAACAGTTTCTTCCCATTTTACAATATCTGTTGTACACTTTGACTGTTACTTACTATGATGAATGTTTACAAATGCAAGACTGATTTATTTCACTAGTGGGTATGGTCTCTAGGTGCATTCACTTAGCTATAAAAGTCTCAAGTTTATCCTTTATAGCTGGGTATTATGCCATTGTATAAAAATGCCATGTCTTTTTCATCATCACTTTGATTGATGGACATTAGAGTTGTTTCTGAGATCTAGCTATTACAAATTGTGTTGCTATAAACATAGGTGTGTAAGTATTGCTGTGGTATGATGTTTTTAGTTCTGGGAAAATACTCCAAAGGGGAATAGATGGATGGAATGGGACCTTCAATCCTAAATTTTTGAGGACTCTCCACACTGATTTCCACAGTGGTTATATTAGTCTATACTCCTGCCAACAGTGGAAAATGGAGGAGCTTTTTCCCTACACCCTCTGTAGCATTTGTTATTGTTTGATTTTTTGATAATGGCTGTTCTTTTGTGGAGGAGGTGGAATCTCAGTGTTGTTTTAATTTGCATCTCTTGAATGACTAGTGATGTTGAACATTTTTTCATGTATTTATTTGTCATTTGTTTTTCTTCATCTGAGAAGTGTATATTCATCTCAGATTCCCATTTGTGGTTTGGTTCTTTGAATTTGGGGAACCTGATTTTTTTTCAGTTCTTTATATGTTTGGATAGAAATCCTTTGTCTGCTGGACTATTGGCTAAAATATTTTGCCATTTAGTAGATTTTCTTTTTAGTCTGTTGGTGATTTCTTTTGATGTGCAAAAATGAGATCCTAGTTGTTGATTTTTTTAAGAATTCATTGCCTATGCAGTTTGGGTTTTATGCCTAAACCTATGTCTGAGGTTTCTACTTACTTTCTCCTCCAGTAGACTTAGTGTTTCTGTTCTAAATCTTTGATCAGTTTGACTTTAGTTTAGTGCATGGTGATGGGTCTAGTTTTAGTCTTTGACATGTAGAAAGCCAGTTTTTCCAGAACCATTCATTACAGAGGGCATCTTTCTTCCAGTGAACATGTTTGGCCACTTTGTTAAAGATAAGTTGGCTGAATGTGTTTGTATTTGTGTTTGCATCTTCTAATATGTTCCATTGATCCTCAGGTCTTTTTTTTTTTTTTTTTTTTTTTGCCAGTGCCATGCTGATTTTATTACAGTTACTTTGCAGTATAATTTCAAGTCAGGGATTGTGATACTTCCTGCCTTGCCTTTGTTGCCCAGGATTACCTTTGCTATTCTAGGTCTCTTCTGTTGCCAAATGAATTTTAGGAAGGTTTTCTCTAGTTCTGTGAGGTGTGGTGATGGTGTTGATCAGAATTGCATAAAATCTGTAGGAAAAGTTTATTTTAGATCAAGATTAGAAGAAGTTTCAACTCATGGTCAGTTGGTTGCAAGTCAGGGTGGTATAGCAGAAGGGCATAGCAGAGGAGAATCAGTCCATGTCATGGCAAGTAGGACGCAGCAAACCTTTTTTCTTTCTCTTTTTATTGCTTCCAGGCTATATACCTATTGATTGGTTCTATCCATACCCACAGTGAATCTTCCTTTTTTAGTAAATCCATTATCCACATCAAGCATTATGATAAACCAATCTTCAGACAAATCTAGTATTGCACATCCATGATCCAGTCACTCCTCAAAGCCCTACATATGAGTGCATGAGCTTTGTTAGGAACAGTGAGATATAAACTGTAACAGAAAACTGGGAAAGAAAAGGATCACATTGAAAAAAATAAATGGAATACTGCTGGAAATTTGCTTCTTGTAGCAGGCTGAGTAGCTTGGAAGAGAAAAAAAATGTTGTTTACTTTTATTACTAAGAGGAAAGAATTAATAATTAGGTTACAATTTATTTTGGTCAATAGCCTCTCAGACTTGCTGTTAACCCATCTGCTTTTTTTGGGGTTAAAGGAATTTTGCAGGCAGAAATGATTTTACCAAGTTGAAAGATATTTTTATTCTTATTTTCTGTAAATAGTCATCTCCAGGCTATAGATTTATTTTCTGTTTAGTTTATAGTCAAGAATGCTCTGTCTATTGTACTCCATCTGTGTAACTTATTAATCTTGCTTTTAAAACTCCTGGATATTAATGTTTTAAGTTCCTGAACTTCCCCAAAACGGGTCCATACTGAAGGAAACAGCTGTAAAATACAGATGCTGACAAGCACAAAAACAAAGAGATTTCACAAGGAATTGTGGGTATTTAATGTAACTCTTTAGTTCACAGTTCAATAAAACTATGTTGTTTCCATAGTACTACAGTCTGTTTTAGCCTTCTGTGTACTGCATAGCTAGCTTTAAGAAAGAAAAATGTATGACATTTATCATCTGCTTTTTGTCCTTTAACTTTCAGTTTTCAGACAGCAGGAATTCTACTGTTCCAGAAAAATTTAATCTGTTTTTTTAAAAACAGTAATAATATACATATTTGTAACTTGTACTTATTGATGAAAAAAACCTTACTTTTTATCCTGCTGTTAAAGTAAAAATGAATCACAAATTATAAGTGAAACTAATATTTTATTTACATTACATTGTTTTTTATGATGTCCTTTTAAAAATGATTTTGTAAAATGAGAAGAATATTAAAATGCTGTATAGTAAAAAAGGAGAGATGGTTGCATTGTAAGGATAAAGGGGAAGGCATTGTGATCACTAGACAACAGACTGTGAGAAATGTAACATTTCTCATTTGTGTTGTCATATAACTATGGAAGAACCACTATGGAGCCTAACCTGGTATTTCTTTTTAATCAATTCCAGCTGTTGATCATGTGAACACACTCTTTTTTTTCTGAGTATTAAGGAGGTTGTTTCCTTCTTTCTTATAGTATTTTAAAATGGCTACTTACATATCACCTGGAATGTATTCTAGGACCCCTGTTACAGTGATCATTTATTTTTCTTTATGAATTACAAGTAAAATGCTCACCCAAGTTGCATATAAAAACTTTGGAATAAAAAATGTGAGTTGACCACATAATTTTTTTTTTTTTTATGAATAGAGCTCTTGTTTTTAATTTGATGAGCAGGGAGCTTTCCAACTCTAACCCTCTCTTTACAATCTGTCTTTAATTTGCAAAAAAGATGCATTCCAATTTTTTAAACATAAAACGGTTTAATGGATTTTTTTGGAGGTACTGTTTCTCTCATCATATTGGGTTATCCTGAAATTCAGCATATATCATTCTATATATACCAATCTCATTTGCATGTTTACATTTACTACCTTGATATTAAAAATAATTAAGTAACATATTTCCTTAGTCTTCCTTAAATAATGCACTGTCATAGTTGTTAGACTTATAGAATACTGTTACCCACCAGGTTTTCCTTGAAAGAAACATGAAAGAATTTTCATCATCTTGGATCATTTAGCTCATTTTACTTACCCTGTGTGAGACATAATCTGTGTGTAGTCTCAAGGCTGTTTTGTGGCTTACATATGAAACTTTTTTATTCTCTCTTCTTGGTGGCACTAAGAAATACTTTTCCTTCTGTTTTCTGGGATCTTCTCCCTATTATCTCTTAATGTGGTAGTAATTAATGATGGCATCTAAACGTTGGCATTGGACAGAGCTCAGTTAATCATGCTGATATAATTAAATAAAATAAATCTGAAAACCTTTATAGTGATCATCTATTATTAGCTGAAAAAAATGAATCATAGTAGTAAATATGAATTTTTACCCTTATTGTTATAAATTTTTATGTTATAACAACCACAAAATTATTATAAGTTATAACAACATGGCACTGTTTTATTTTTTTAACAGGAAATCATTTAATATTATTTTGAGATAGAAATATTGGCCTTGCCAGCACGTTCTAAATAATTCTTTTGAAAGTTTTAAAAGTCTTCAACTGTGCTTCAGACCTTACATCAGGTACTGAACTGCATGTATATCAGTGTATTATCCTTGAGTTTACAGACACATTGTTAGTAAGATTATGCAAAGCAGTACAGATATTTAAGGAAAGGAATCATGTGAAAAAAAGAAAGAAATGTTCTTAAGAAAAAGAAATGTTCTTGTAGTGATATCTGTAGGTAAGATCATCGAATTGTTATTGGTATCGTATTTATACCTCTTAATTTTTTTTTTTTTTTTTTTTTTTTTTTTTTTTTTTTTTTTTTTTTTTTTTTTTTTTTTTTTTTTTTTTTTTTTTTTTTTTTTTTTTTTTTTTTGTCTTTTTGAGACAGGGTTTCACTATGCATTCAGGCTGGCCTTAAGCTCACTTTGTAGCTCAGGCTGGTCTTGAACTCACAACAATCCTCCTGCCTCAGCCTCCCAAGTGCTGGGATTACAGGCCTGTGCCACCATGCCCGGCTGCTTTTTTCTTTTTTTTTTTTTTTTTTTTTTGTTTAAAAATTTTAAATGAATATGTATGTATGCATTTGATAGATACTTATGATAATTTACTTGCTTAATACTTCCACTATTTAGGCTTTTCTGTACTTAATCACAACATGCTATTAAATCACATGTTAACAAAATATTTATTTATTCTTTGGGATTTCCTGATCTTACTTTTAACCATTAAATCCCTACTATGACATAGGATATAGTAGGGATGTAGAAATTAAAATAAAACTAATTTTACCTTATTTTGTATTTATTTTTCTTTACTATTTCTTGAGAAGGAAAAATACTGAAAAGTCAAACAGTGATAGATCCCAGCACTAGGGAGGCTGAAGCAGGAGGATCACTGTGAGTCTGAACTGCATGGCGAGATCCTGTATAAAAAAAAGTGACAGAATGAGAAGATTTGATTTAAATAAGTGATTGTTTTTATTTAATTCCAGGGTACATATCCTGAAATTCATGTAATTTTAGCTTCTTAAGAGCTTTTGTACTACTTTCAGAATGAGAAAGCTGAAAACTGAAGACTCCAGTTTTTTTTTTCCTAAAAGTCATTTTATAATTTTTCAAACTAATACTAGGTTAAAGAAAAGTGAATAGATTCAGATAAAAATCATTACAATTCTACATTCAGTAGAAAGAATAATCTAGATCTTACATAGCAGTTATTGATATTTGTATATTATTGATATTTGATACATTATATACATTTTACAATACTGATATTTGAGCAAATATTTTATAATTTCTCCAATAAATAATGAACTTACATGTTTATATGTTTGAAATTTGTGTAAATATGACATTTGTTCATAAGTACATGGGTAAATTTATTGAACTCTTGGTAGAATAAATTGAATGTAGCATAAAGTGAATTT
>PVKA01040069.1:0-19020 GCA_004027165.1 Ctenomys sociabilis | reverse complement strand
TTTTTTTTTTTTTTTTTTTTTTTTTTCAGAACCAGGGATTGAACTCAGGCTCTTGCACTTGCCAGGGAAATGCTTATTCCACTGAGCCATCTCCCTGGCCCCCCCATCTATTCTTATACAAGCTTTTAAACATTTGCCCATGAAGTCACTTCTTCCCTCAAAATACCCCTATAGTTTCGCGTTGCTAAACAGACTAATTTTCAGAAGCAAAGTATCCAACAAACTAAATCTCCTCATTCCATTCAACTCTTAAGTTCAAACATCTTTCAATTATTACTGGTTGCTATATTAAGGCTTTATTGACAATTACTATTTTGTACAATTCTATCCAGTTCTTCTAAGCTACCTCATGGCCCTCACTATGCTTTCTAATTTTGCTTAGGCTAATTCAGTTCTGCAACATGAATATCTTCATTTCTTCTTAGCTTACCCAAATTCTCTGCATTACTCAAAATTCAGTTCTCACAATGCTAACTTTATAAGGACCTCCACTGTCAGTTCCCATTACAAGTAGACCTCAACTCCCATGGATTTATATGACAGTTCCTTTTCAAAGGTACAGATCCAAACCATTTATACAGCTCTTGAAAATAACAACCAGGACCAAATCAAAAGTAATAAAATATTTGTGAATAACTTTTTAAAAAAACCTCAGGTCATTAAATTGGAAACATTTATAAGATATTTTGTACATACATAAAATGCTTTATAAAATATTAATCTTCTCAAATCTGTGATGCTTCTTTTGTCAAACACTGTAAGGTCTTTGAAGAAAGATACGATGATGAGCTTCATAAAAACTTACGAGTGGATGGTGTATGGCATGCAGCACAATAATGCTGTGTTGGTTGACTTTTATGAATACTATATACCATGCAACACTGAGTAAACTATATGTCAACATTGCATTGTTGGGGTTTGGGAGATAGCTCAATAGAATAAGCATTTGCCTGGCAAGCACAGGGTCCTGAGTTCAATCCCCAGTACCACAAAAAAAAAAAAAAAAAAAAAAAAAAAAAAAAAAAAAAAAAAAAAAAAAAAAGACTTGATTGACTTAAAAAAAAAAAACATTGTATTGTCTCTCTAATGTAAGAAACTAAAATAGGGGCTGGGGAGATGGCTCAGTGGAATGAGCACTTCCCTGGCAAGCACAAGAGCCTGAGTTCAATCCTCAGTTCCAAAAAACAAAAAACAAAAAACAAACAAACAAAAAAAAAAAACTAAAATAGTAAATAAGGTACAACAGGTTCTATGAAAGGTAAAGAAACTCTTCAAAAAGAAAGCACAACTTGAGGGGGAGTGAAAGGAAGGATAGAATTTATATATTCCAAGGAATATATATAGAATAACTAAGATAGCTGTACTATTAATTTATATTAGTTAATTGAAAGAAATAGTGTTTACAGGTTTGATCAGGCTTTCATTCTTATGCACAGTAACCTGAAAAACTAATTTAAAGAGAACAATATGCAATATAATAACTGTTGTTAATTTCCTATAATCTTGATTTGAAATTGTTTCATTTATATATTTTTTTTATGATCTCTAAAATAAAAAATGAAGGCCCTGCAAATAGCTCAGTGGATTAAAGTTCCTCCAAGCAGGCTTAGGGCCTGGGGCTTGATCCCTGGGCCTGCCGTGCCAGCCCCACCCCCAGGGCACACTGAGATAGAGCTTCAGACTGGGCATGGTGGTGTATGCCTGTAATCCCAGCACTTGGGAGGCTGCAAACAGGCAAATCACTATGAGTTTAACCTAGCAGTGAGATCCTGAACACCCTGTAGACCCTGCCCTAAAATATAGAACAATAATTAAATGAATAAAATAAAATAAAAACAGAAAATAAAATAAAAAATACCTAAATAAAAATAAGCAACACAGACTGACATGGAGATGGCTCCTGAGTCAGAAGGACTCTGTAAGTATTCTGTATAGATACAATGAATTATTGGTTGGAAATTTCTTTCTGGTTTTGGTTTTTAATATTATAAAAAAGTTTATAGTGAAAAGTGTTACAAGTAGACAAGAACTTTATTTTATGGTTTATAAAATAATCTCCAATATTCCCTAGAGACTCAAAATTTTTTTCAAAATTAGAAACTATGATAAAATGTAAATGGGGGTCTCCCACTCAGGACCCTGCTCCTGTCCCTCTCTCGGACAGGAGCTTTCTTTCTCCCAATAAATATATTCCACTCTTTAAAAAAAATGGTAAAAAGTAAAAGTCTCAATCAGTGAAATGAAGTGACAGGATTTCTTTTGCTTTTTCATCCCGAGTCCAGGGAGTGTAACCTCAACAGGCAGATCGGCAGGAGCTTCTTCTCTTCATGCTGCTCAGCCATGATCTCCAAGCTGAAAATTTATTCTAAATTCAGGCTTTTGTTACAGCAGCCACCATCATCATTGCAACCCTCACCACCGAGCTTAGTGTTTGGGGTTCTGGGCTCCAAATCTCCAGAAAACCTTTTTATTTTTTCTTTTCTGACTCAGAAATTAGTAAAGAATAAATTGACTAAAATGACTCTTTAAAAAAAAAACAAAAAACTTTGAATGACATTCTTTCTCTTTCTTTTTTTAACCTTTACAAATGATCTCTTCCTATGCTCCGTCCTCATCCACAGTTGGTTTGGGTTGTATTCTAATTAGGGAAAGACTAATTATGAATAAAGGGAGAAATCATGTCTTAAGCATGCATAATTCAAGTAGAAAATTCAAATTTAAATGGAGGTGGATTTTTTTTTTTATTTTAGAGAAGGGTCTACAGAGTGTTCAGAGTCTCACTACTAGATTGGACTCACAGTGATCCTCCTGTTTATAGCTACTCAAGAGCTTGGATTATAGGCATTCACCACCACACCCAGTTTCAATCACCATCTTAGCACATCCCGGGGGGCGGGGCCACCATAGCACACTGGGTATTGAATCCCGGCTGCTGTGCTCTGCCTAAGCAGGTTTAATCTGCAGCAATCCATCATTTTTCAGCATCTTATCCATAGGAAATTTTTGACTACAGGAGATATAATGTCTTGGATACACACTTTTATTACATCACAGTTTGCTATCTTTTCTTAACTGTTCTCTCAAAACATTAGTGGAATGTGGGAACACTAAGTAACTTCCTAAAAAAGAAATGGAAAAAGTGACAACATCAGTTGTACTGAATATTTTTATGTTTATAGCAATGGAGACTTTTGAAAAGCCATTTAGAGGTCAACTATGCAAAACTTCATTACTATCACTGAATGGTAATTCTATATCTGAGTTTATTTTGTAGGCCTTTTCCTATTATTATAACACTTTCTGTACAAAATTTTTGTCTTATTTTCATTTTAGTATGATGTTAAGATAGACACCTTCTTTCAGCAGAGAGCTATTCTGAAGAGTAACCCTGGAATCAAATCAGCTGCTAACATTCTTAGATCCAGAGAAATGAGTGGAGGGATTCTACACTTGGGGAAAGCTAGGCAGGGTACCACAGTGTCTGTGTACAAAATGATCTCAAGGCATGTTAACTCAGCACTTCATATTTAGTGATCTTCTTGGTAGGAAGGAATTGGAAATCATTTGCATGTTTTGTGATCGAAAACAAATTAAAAACGAGAGGTATGGCTTTAGTTGTATGACAAAAGATCAAAGTGATTTGAACTAAGTCACCCCAATATCTCAAGAACTCAGTTTTATTTAAATAAAGGAGATAGACAGCTGCCCTGCCCTGTACAGTCACGAGAATTTCAGTGGCTGATCCACAGTGAGCCCGTGGATCCAACCCATGGACACTGCCTACACATTGTTTATCAACTTTGGAAGACCACAGTTTCTTAAAATATCCTCCCTGAGTCTGTTCCCCTTGGTGCTTTTCCTCTTCTCTGCATCAAACTTGTTCCCTTGATTCCTATGTGTAAGAACCTTCGTGGGTTCAGAGATACAGAACGGCCATCAGAAGAGATTTACTGATTCTGCTGCCCACCCATCTCCTCAGTCCACTGACACACTGTACTGGGTGTGCTCCTTCAGTCACTCCAGGCGTTCTTTCTCTTGTGCCTCAGGTACTGCCCCCTGGCTCAACTTCTCCTCTCTCATTTCCTGTGCAGACCATTATGAAATCATGGAACTGGAATTCCGGCATCTGGTGCTGGTTTCCTTCTAATCCAATCCTCTTTATTCTCCAATAATTCTGAAATGCCATCCTGTGTCTGACCTTTCTTTTCTTGGCGCCCATTGCCTGCTGATTAACCCAAGCACCCACGGCCTAACTTATAAAGGCTTTAGTAGCCTAAGTTGGCAGGATTTAAGCTTTTGTTCCGTTTTTACCATCTATATAACACGCAGACAGTTACTAAACTTCTCTGCCTCTCTGTTTTCCTCATTCATAAAATGGGCATAAAACCTGATTAGTATGACATTTACATCTTTTAATAGGTATAATATATAGTACTTTGCACCAGGACCTGCAAAATGAAAGTTGCGCTATTATCATTTTTCTTAAAACCCATGCCTACCTAATGAAGCTTCATCAGTGAACTCAAATGTTCATTTCTCACTTAAGATTTTGGCTTAGTCCTGTTACCTTGGAATTACAGTATTTTCTAAGTTACCCATGTATTTTGAATGTACTTCTGTGAGTGTGTATGAAACAATGCACCATAATTATTATTCATTTATATTTGCATTTTCTTCTGCATAGTCTCTGAGTTTCTTTTGTGCAGGACAACACAAATTACTAACCAATGTCTAAAGAATGCACTGCTCATCTGTCACTATGAGTTTATCTTGTAAACATTAAGAACAATTTGAAGGTCAGGGATCCTTTGCTGATTGCTTAGAGTGGAGTAAGTATTCCACACTCGGTGATCTTTCAAGAGAAGGCTTGGCCTTGTTTTAGCATTTCCATTTTGCTTTCTTGGTGGACTAGCTTTTCTTCTCTCATTGATCTGGGCTAAAATATAACATATCAACATCCCACTAAGCAGCTGCAGATTCAGAAATAAAATCACTTTCTCCAAAGTCAGCCTGCTAGAGCAGTTAGGAAGAAGTTCAGTGAGTAGATGCAAGGGATTCTGGTAGTCAAATCCTCCCAGATTGTTATAGAAATTGAATACAATCTGTTCGCTATGCGTATTTAATGTATTATTCCACTGGATACTGAAGAAGCAATTAGGTTCTGAAAATTGCACTTGCATTCCCCATAATTCAATACTGACCACTGTTTGCTCTGCAAGATGTGACAGGACTGATAATTAATTTTATGTGCAATCAGTGTAATAAGGGGAGGGAGAAGCAAGGAGCAAGAAATTCAGAGAAGAGAAGACAGATATTCAGAAGCAGACCTAATGTTACTTCTGAAGTTCTGATAAAAAATTCAGCAGGGTCAATCTCTGCGTAGGGGAACAGCCCAGACAAAATCAAACACTGACAGTGAGTTTTCATGATCCACATGGAAAAAAGAATGAAGACCATCCCTGATTTCCTCTCTTGCATCTTTCATTCTTGAGCTAAAGTCTAATTGGGCTTTGTTTACATTCATAAATAAGTGAACAGTAAGCATGTCCAAGGCCAGTAACAAACCTCGGACCTTCTATTCCCTCTGTGCTTTTCCTTGAACAGAGTTCTTATTTCAAACACTCTGTGTGTGTGTGTGTGTGTGTGTGTGTGTGTGTGTGTGTGTAGTATCTTCTCTATTTTGCCCTCTGTTAGATTTTAAACCTGGAGTTCTTTCCATTTATATGTTCATAAAAACCACAACAAATATTTTATTATTTGTCAGATAACTTGGCACAACTTGCTATCTGAAAATTTAGCATGGTATTTTGAATCTATTAAAATATTCAAGAAAAGAACTTAAAAATGTTAGTATTGGAGAGAAAAGTGATTTGTGCTAAGTCTGGGCTAGATGCACAGTCACGTGGAGTGGTACAAGCTCTTCTAGCAAATAGTCTCTATTTCAATCCTGGTTTAGTGTTCTCCCTGCTAGTTTGAAACAGAAGTTTGACTTAGGCTAGTTTCTGATTCACCTCTATCTGTCTGTTACAAGCCTGCCCAGCTCACGGTGAGCAAAAGGTGGCCAACGTGCATTGTCTGGAAGGAATGAATGTTGATCCATGAGGCAGTATTCAGTCTCTTTTAGGGTTTGATGGGATTTTGGCCCATACGATCTTTTAGAAGTTCTTTGAGCAATGATTATTAAACTTCAACAATTCTTGTGAATTACTTGTAAGAAAAGACTCAAATGTTCAGACAAACACGAGTTTCTTTTTTGGTACTTGGAGTTGACAAGTGCTTTGGTTTAACAAGGACAGTGTCTGAGGAGTTGGCAATGTACTTTTTGGGTGTTTATGATATTCATAGTTTGGAGTTGAAACTTTTTCTTCCAGAGCAGAACAATTGATTAGAAGCTGGGCAAATCACACACACACACACACACACACACACACACACACACACACACACACCTGGAATAATGCAGAATACAAAAAAGAGTAGCTGTTGGAGTTTAGACTAAAAAATAATACATCCCTACCAATGCTCCTATGTTTAGAATAAGAGCTTTTGAGAGGTGATTAGGTTACAGGGACTCTAATGTCAGCAATAGAGTAATTCATTAATGAGTTTAGAGCTTGGTGTGCTGTTAAGAGGCACAGCGCCCAGTTAGAGGAAGTAGGGCCCGGACTTTCCTTGCTCTCTGCCTCCTGGTCATCCCAAGATCAGCAGCCTCGCTCACCACGTCCCTGTGCCTTTCTGCTTGTGACATGGAGCCAGGAGACCACAATCTGCAACCTTTAAAACTATGAGCCAAAATAAATCTGTTCTCCTTTAAATTGTGTATATTAGGCATTAGGCCCTAATGATGAAAAGTTGACTAATATAACTCAAGAAACAGGAAGAGGAAGGGGTAGACCTTGCACCTAAATCTGATCCTTTTAAGCAATACATGCTCATCAATTGCAATTGCTAAATTTGATTATATATATATATATATTTATCTGCTAGCAATGGTGGCAAACAATGTCTCCCCTACATCTGGTTAAATGATCATTTTAAGTATAATTGGGGATTTGTTAATAAGAAAAAGGAACAGTGGATTTTAGTGGCAATTGGGCTTTGCTTTCAATGGTTACATAGAGCCTGGCCCTGCGCTTCTAAAGTTATAGCATATATTTGGCTGACTCTACTTTCCCTTGGATTTGCTGGTGCTGAGAACCACTGAATAGCACAGAAAAGTGATGTCCTTGGAGTAATCCCTTAGCCACCTGGACTGCGTTGCTTAGGTACACTAGACAAATCCCCAAATGTCCAACAATGTCACTTCCCTGGCTCAATAACTAAGCCAGTACATTGGTTCAGAGCACTCCAGAGTCAGTGAAGAGCCAATAACTCTGGGTGAAAATTGCAAAAGCACAAAATGAAAATAAAGAATGAAGAAACAGAATCCTGGTGCCCTTAAGTGTCTCTGGCTTTATAATTTACAACGCTCTAGCACTAGTGCTGATTCATGTGAGTCTCTGGGTATCTCTGTGGATTTATCCAGCCCTAAATAAGGCTTCAATGTTCACTGCATGTCTATTTATTTATTACACTGAGTATAATTTTTCACAGTCTAACTCAATTTGCTATATGTTAACAAGAGTGAAAGTTCTCTAATCACTTCTGTAATTGATGCCAAATAAATGATAGCATTATTAATTATTCATCACTTAGGATGTGCCATGTATTAAGCAATGCATGATTCATGTAAAGTTTAATACTCAGATATTTCTCATTTTACAGATGAGATAATGCAATATTCCTAATGTCAGACAGATACTTGCATATTGCATGCAGGTAGTCTGACAGTGTAACTAAAATTAAAACTACTGAGCAATAATAACTTTATCTTTGCCTCAACTTGTATTAAATACAATTTCTGTAATATTTTATTTCTACCTCTTGAGAAGGTAGTACAAAGAGGCTGCTCAGGTATGTGGACTGGTCTTGTCCCTAGTCCACTTTTCAAAATCGGAAAACTATATTACTATTAATTAAAATTGAAAGGGGTCAGGGAGATGGCTCACTGGAATAAGTGCTTCCCTGGCAAGTGCAAGGGCCTGAGTTCAATCCCTGGTTCATCACAAAAAATAATTGCATCCCAAATTTTATTTACCAGCAGTTAAATAATTTTCTTCTGAGGTAGCCAGTCATGTCCTAGGTAGCCAACAAACTAATAGATTATTGTTTCTGGGACACAGGAGTTTAATTTACTGTGTCTACCATCACAAATATTTATGAAGCACCCATGAGTATAAACTTTTACACTCCTAGTGTGGGTATGCCAAATACAGCATATTTAAGTACATTAAGTACAGATTTAGGGATTCATGCATTGTATAGGGTCTCAACAAATGCTAGTTCTTCCTCTATCCTGCCTTTCTTATCTTGTCACTGAAGAATTTTACAAGTTAATTGCAGAAAAGGGCTATAAATATACAAACTATTAAATACCAACATAAAACTCAAATAGCCATACAAGTAATTTCACATGTTAATTACAAAAGTACTATCACCTAAAGTTTATTAGGTATGTCTCAGTATTTTTTTAACATTCAGTGGACCCAGACCACAATATGTTTCTCTAAGGAAAAGCTGTTAAGTGATATCATATGCTTTATTTTTTAGCTTCTTTTTTTCTCTTATCTATGTTAGGTAGTGTATATATCATCAGTATACTGTATATTATACCCTTAATGCACTGTAAAATAATTTCAAAAATTATCTCCATAGGAAGACCCATAAAGCTAAAGCTTATGCCTGCACTATTCACCTTGGTATTTTAAATACAATCTAAGTAAGTGGAATACAGTGCATATTTGGTCGATATTAATGAAAATCAACTGAATCAACACTGAGAAATTAAAAACTATACCATTTACTCTATATAAGGATGTTTAGGAATTAGGAAGGGACACCTACTAAATTATCTGCCTCTTTTTTCTTCTTTACTAAAGATATAGTGATAGTCTACGACTAGTGTTTCCAGAGTGGACATATGATTTCCTAGCCGTGTGAGGTAGGGCTTCTGCTCTTGCTTCAAAGCTTGGTAATAAACATAGTCTTTTCCTCTGCCTATGTTAGCATCTCTCAGTAAGCACAGAACAATGTATCAGTTTATTTCTTGTCCAAATCTCTACCCAACAAAGCTCAGGAAGATTCTGATTCTAGTCACATGTGTCTAGATTTTTCTCTGAAGGAAAAATCTGCATTCTGGCTTATGAATCAGGAAACGAGCCCTCTAATCCATTTGTTGCTGATCGATTCCAGATTGGAATGTGAGCTAACAAGGATTTTCATATTTCTTTAATTTTAGGACAGCAATCATTACTGGAGTAATCAGCACTGGTAACTTGCTTGGATCCAGTGTCATATGGTAGATATTTTTGCACATAAAAGTGCTATCACAGTGAAGCGTCATAGTGACTCTTTGAGATTGTAGTATATAAGGAAATATACTACAAGACAGATGAAGAACTAGAACTCAGGTCTCAGCTTTACAGTTCATTTTCTTTCTATCATGATGAAAAGCTTCCCTTTGTGAGACAAAGCCAATAAATATTAAGGATCTAGAGAAGAAGAAAATTGTTAATACCTGAGTTACATAGAACAATATGTTAAAGAATATGATTTCTGGATATGGACCCTGATATTTGAGGCTGGAATTAAAAATGCCTGGTGAGTCAACTTTTATCAATAGCCTGTCTGAAATATTGGCAGAAATAGTTTTTAAGTAAAATGAGGAAAAGTCAACAGATAAAACAGGTGTCCTTTAGTGTTCATGCTTTTGGAATTCTGTCTCACTTCCTTTTGGCTTACATATTCACTAACATATGCCCATGTCACAGGATATTAGAAATGAGCTAGCTTGACTGGACCCTGGCCAATGCCAGACTGGGGAGTAGCTGAGCAAGTACAAGAAAAAAATTCATGGGCACAGGATCCAAATCTTATCCACACAAACTCCCTCTGTCAAATAGGAAGAAATATATCTAAGGAGCAGCAGAAGGCTTCCCCTTCCATGCAAGTGAAGAAGTAACCCATGGTCACGCCATTCCAACACACCCAATCTTGTCTCTTTGGTGAAGTAGAAGGCAACAGGGATCAATGTCTAGCAATGCCTGAGAGATTGATTTACTATTCAATATCTTTGCCAGGCTGTATGACTCATAAATACAAGGAAAGACAAATCAGTAATTTTATCCAAAGGTAGCCGAGTTCCTGATCTCTCCTATCTGACCATTGTTACCTCTGAAATAACTATATATGTAATACAAAATCTTGAATCACATTTTTTCCAGGATCCTTTATTTTCTCTAGCTGTAACATAGAAAACATCAAGATAAAGTATAATCAAAATGATTCCACAGGGAAAATACTAGCATAGGATATTATCTACTCTTCTATAAAATAATGATAGGCTAACATGTAAATATATACCTCTAACTACTATTTTCCCTCTGGTTTTGAAAAGCATAATCTTTGGCTTAAATTACTTAAATTTACTTCCTCACCAGAAAATAATGTGTTGCCAGGAAAACACACACACCCCAACTTATAGCCAAAGACTGGCTATCTCTTCTTTCTCACATGGAAAATGATGGCTCCTTAGTTTAGATTTTGTAGAAACATCTAGAAAATTGCATCTATATCTACACAGTGCCTCCCTAATTTTCCTTAATGAAAATTCTAGGGGCCAGTGAGATAGCTCAGTAGAATAAGTGCTTGCCTGGCAAGCGTGGGGTCCTGCGTTCAATCCCCACTGAATATTTGTACCATTTTGACCCCAAGGATTAAAAAAAGCACACTATAGGCCAAGAGAGATGTTCTCTGTATCACAATCCCTATATTTTCATGTGAAAAGAGTATTCACAACTGATTTGTCTGATGAGTGTTTTCATGTGTAAGTGTTGGTTGGTTTTCTTCTTCCACCCAATTGCCATGGGCTTCTGGTGGCAGAGGGGGAGGACGTAGCTGTGTCTACCAGTTTGGAATATGGGATTCTCTGAGTTAGTGGGGAGCCCCAGAAACCAGAGTAGGGTGCCCTGGCAGCTGTTGTAATATGTATACTGGGCATGTGAGGATGGTGATGGGATGTGTCTAGAATGGTGGCACCCGGTATCTGGAGGGCACTGATTCAACTTTGTCCACACACGATTTCCTACAATATTTATATTTGATTTTCTAAATATAAGTATATATTTGCTCTCTGAATTCTCTTGCCTCTGTAATTTACAAGGATAGCTTTCAAATATCTTTTCAGCTAAGTCTAACATATGGAACATTTCTTTAATATACAGTGCAAACATACCCTGCCTCAAGTGCACAGAAATGAAAATGATTGTGTGCTCAGAGAAACAGCCCTAAACACACCCATATGTAACTTAAACAAAACTCCCTGAATAATATTTACCCATTTGTCAAGACAAACTTGCCATACTAAATTATTTATAATGATCTCACTTAGAAATTATCATTTATGTCTGTAATATAAGATTTCTGGTAGAATTCCCTTATTCAGTCTTTTCTCCAATTGAAATGCCAGGCAGGGGTGTGTAAGCCAATCACATTCCTTATACCACAGTGTGCCTAGGCAATGTTAGACATAGACTAATGATTTATTTGTACATTTATTTTCCCACTCTGCCGAGTTCCTTGCAAGTTATGACTCTGTGTTAGACATTTTGGTATCTCTTTTTATTTTTTTTTGCATTTTAGGGAAAGGTCTACAGGGTGTTCAGTGTCTCACTACTAGATCAAACTCGTAGTGATCCACCTATTTACAGTTTCCCAAGAGCTGGGATTACAGGCACACACCACCACCCCTAGTCTCAATTGCCATCTCAGCGAACCCTGGGGATGGGACTGGCACAGCCGACCAAGGGATTGAACCTCCTGCCCCTGTACCTGCTTGAAAGCACTTTAATCCACTCAGTTATTTGGACAGCCCATGGTATCTCCTAAATCAGAATTTTATGTCGCCTATTAAATGCTTAATAAATTATAACATGAATAAAATTTAGTAAAATCGATGAGACGTTAAAAATCCATGACACTCACACTACTTGGTAAAATTGAGTTCATGCAGAGAATTATGAATCAAAAGGGTAACTGTGTGACCCTGTGAAATGGCCCAGATGCACCAAAATAAGTCAGATATTGCCACTGTCCCACATGCTTGAATACATTTCAGCAGCTACTAGTGATGACATGTTACATAAAGATTTGTATTTAAATAATCAAACATGTGGTCATACTTGTGGTATTACTCAGGCATCACCTGAAGGTTGTGAGCCAGAAAGTGACCTCTCATTAGCCATTGTTCTCAAACTTCTCTTCATGGCTAATTTTCTTACCTAAAGAACCAGGAGTTCTCTGATTTTGTTTTTTCTTCCACGGTAATTGAGCATCCACTGGGGAAAAAGATGGAAGAAGATTGAAGTGGTAGAACGGCTGCACACTTCATCATGAAGATTTATCCAGAGGCAACAAAAAAGGCATTTGTTAATTTCCCTCCTGAGTAGTTTTTGGAGACTTTCCAAAGCTCAAACAGAAAGGGCTCATTAGCTAATTTTGGAGCAAACAACTGCTACAAAACCACAGCTTGGAGCTCAAGCCCCTTCTTCCACAGAAATGAGGGAGTCCCTCTGTCAGCCTGGCATGATTGACCAATGGTAACTGGCCAGGGTACATCCTCCAACAGGCCTTCCAATCCATTACTTTGGGTACACAATGGCCATTTGTCTTTGGATCCTTATTTCTGATGATGAGGGACAGTGACCTGCACACACAGGAGGAAAGGGCACTAATGTTGCTGCTGGCCGGAAGTCAAAAGTATTCTGGCAGCACATGCAAGGACTATAGACCAAGAAGAGTGAAATGAGTCTAAAACAGGATCCTGTTCATACCTGGGCAATCTTCTCTTCCCACGCAGCAGAAAAGTATTCTCCTTAAAGTTTTCAAACTTTACAGAGGTGAAGGCAAAGTGTCCACAGCAGAAATGTCTGGTAATCAAATGCTGGTATGACTTACTAAGAACATTTAAGGAGAAAGAATGAGTTGTCATCATGATCACGGGGAGATTGTGGTGCTTCTCTTGCATCTGATACTAAATCAACAGACGCAAGACAGTAAAACAGAAAAAGAATCTCTCCTATGAAAACCAAAGGCAACTGCAGCCATTTTTTCTCTATTTCATATGGTGTGTGGATAGCTGGGTAGATAATGATTAGGTTTTATACTTCACCTTCATCTTATTGGAAAACTTTTCTTTAAATTAACTTTGCATGCTATTAAAAATGTAGAAACACCAAATTAAAATTAAATTGTTCTAAGGATATTTAATTTTTCTTTAAATTCCCTTCCTCCCACTCCTCTGTAACAGGTCAATCTCTAAGAAAGGAGAAACTTCGAAGAGAAAGCGAAATGCTGATATTTTACTCTGGCTTTACCAAGCTCTTATTAACTGGAGAAAATTTTAACTTATTACGAAATTTAACTTTTTTCAAACATTGATTGACTACCTTCTTTGTGCAAGATACTAATTAAGCCAAAAGAGATGTTCTTGAGTCTTAATCTCCCCTCAGACAAGAGAAAAATGGGAAGAAAATAGGAAGAAAGAGGGTCTGATTGTAATAGTACCACAGACATGCACCAACAGGTTATGAAGGACAGCAGGGAAAAAACAAACTGCTTTTCAGAAGGCACGTCTGCAAAAGGCACTAGACAACCAGAGGCAGTCCGAGGAGGCTGTCCAGGTCCAGAGGGATCAGCCTAGAAAAGGCTTTCAGTCCTACAAAGCCAGGGAATGTGGCAGAGAGTAAGGCAAGTATGGTGCAGGCTTAGGAGATAATGGTGCAAAAGATAAGTCTCAGAGGACACGTTGGGGCCAGGGAAATGGCTCAGTGGAATAAGTGCTTCCCTGGCAGTGCAAGGACCTGAGTTCAATTCCAAGTACTGCCAAAAAAAAAAAAAAAAAAAAATACAACAACAAAGGACGCATTAATGTTGAGTGCTCCACCTTCTCCAGCTAACAGTGTCCTTATTATTAGTCTGTATATATGTGTGTGCGTGTGTGTGTGTACACTGTAGATAGAACTCTGAACCACTGCAATAATCTACATTGTCCTTCTGCCTGTCTTTCCTTCTGTCTGCCTTTGTTTCTTCTCTTTCTTAATTTCTTAGTTTTTTTTTGTTTGTTTGTTTGTTTGTTTGTTTTTTTGAGTCAGGCTCAAGCAAAAGTGTTAAGTTGCCAGGCTGAGCTCAAACTTGTAATCCTCCTGCCTCAGCTTCCCAGAGAGCAAATGTCTTTACTTTTTATGAAAGCAAATGATCCTTCTATTTACAGGAAAGATAACTCTGGAAATATTGTAAATGATACATCCAATGTCAATAGCACCAGTTTGAAAGCTATTATAAAAAAAAGAAATGAAGGGTAGTGGAAGAACTAGATTCCAGATGTATTCCAGATGTAGTGTCAACAGTGCTTTGCCAGTAGTTGGCTTAGAAGTGAAAGATGAAATAGGATTGATCTCCCAGCATCTAACTCAGGGAAATAAGCAGCATATGGAACAAATATGAAACAAAGAACAATAATCATACTTGAGCCTCAACAAAATATCAACAGGCAATTCCAGCAGAGAAACCTGGCAACTAGTAGAACATATGGTTAGAGGTTAGATTTTGGCATCACTCAAAAGTTGCAATGGTCAATGCCTAGGAACAGGAAAAAGCTATGGGAAGTAGGCTCCTGTCTAATTTTCACGTACCTTCTATTTCTTAGTTGAACTAGTTAAATCTTTTTAAATATATGTTTAAATTAGTTGAACTGGTTAAATCATTTTAAATATACGTTTAAATAATACAGGTTTATCTTCAGTAAACTTCAGCTTTTAATCTCTCATCTCAAAGAGAAAGAACATGTATTAGTAACTTTCCTAGCTTCGGGACAAATACCCAGTGCCCATCAATTGGAGCATGAGGGTTGCTATTGGCTAGAGTTTCAGTAGATCCCATCTACAATTGACTATGTCCCAGAGACAGCATGGCAGAATGATATAGTGGCATGAGACTGCTCATAGAATGGTGGCCAGGAAGCAAAAGAGAAGGATGGTATCTAGAACAAGAACACAAGTTGAGTCCTAATCTCCCCTCAAACAAGAGAAAAATGAGAAGAAAATGACAGAAAGAGGGTCTGATGGTAATAGTGCCACAGACATGCACCAACCAGGTATGAAGGACAGCAGGGAAGAAAGCAAACTGCCCTTTGGAAGGCACATGAAGACACTAGACAACCAGAGACAGTCCAAGAATGCTGTCCAGGTCTGTAACCTCAGGACTTGGGAGGCCAAGGAAGGATATTTTAACACCTAAGAATAACAGGAGACAAGTAACTATGAAATAGCACTAAGCACTGGATCAACACTATTGAAATATTCACTCCTGTACTGGGGACATCACCAGGAGGGAAACTACAACAGTTAATAGTAAACCAGTAAAAGCGAAGGGAAAGACTATTTCAAGAAAATAATATGAGGAAATGTTGTGCACTACTCTAATACCTGAAAAGCAGAAGAAAGTATTTACTTTCATTAAGGTCTAAAAAGTCAAATAAAAAGAGATAAAATTGCTGTTGAGAAATTCAGAGGAAACTCTCTACTGGGAACAATGAACTAGTGTTATGGTCTATATAGTCTTCAGATAACTCGCTATGATAGAATTTTAAGTATACATTGTCTTATAGCTATGTGGTTTTCATGAGATTGTCAGGCTATAACTGGACAATTAACCCCGTTGGAATGACACTAAGATTATGAAGACTGTGTGTCTTGTTCTTCTGTATTTGCAGTGATGGAGTCCTTGCAATAGGTAGCCAATGTATTCTTCCCAGACATATTTTACTTTATCTCATCAATGTTTTCAGTAAAACAAATTTTGAATAACTTTATGAATTCAACAGGTCAACATGAAAGTCTTCACTTCTGGTTTGAACTGAAAAGACCAGAACATTTTCATAAAATTGGCCCAGTAGGGCAGGCAAGATAGCCCAGTGGACCAAGCGCCTGTTTTGGCAAGCTCAGGGACCAGGGTTCGATCCCTGGTCCTGCATACCATTCCAGTCCTGCCCGTTGGATGTGCTGAGCAGGCCACTGAGACTGGACATGGGCTTCGTGCCTGTAATCCCAGTACTGGGGAGGCTGAAAACAGGAGGATCACTTCAAATCTGAACTGTGTAGTGAGACCCTGCATGCAATACATAAAATGAAAAAAAAAAATGTTCTTAGAAGTGGCCCAGTATTTCAGTGTAGTACTAACTAGCAGCAGCTGAGCACTGGCTGGCCCTTTTACCACAGCTCTCCAGTATGCGACAATCCCCACCTCTCTGTTCTCTCTTTAAGATGGACTCTAAGAATGAGGGCCACTCTCCACTCTTCCTTGATTCTTATATTCTCAACCTCTGTGCCACAGGGCTCGTTGACTTTATATGGCTTCTATGTGCTTATAACTCCATGACCTCTGCATTATTGTAAAGAACTAGAGGTGATCACTAACATTCTTTAGAATGAACACCATCACAACAGTACTAGGTCCTATCTTTGGAGGGGTGCTCGCTCTATAGTCTTGTGAAGCAAACTGGTCACAGAGAGGAAGGGTTTGGCATGAGGTTTATAGGAAGGAGGATGGGATTAAACAGAAATAGAAATGTTTTGCTTTCCATCTAGAAAACAATAAAGTTGAAGTGAAAGTATGGCAAGTTCAGACCACTTATTACAAATGATTATGAGTATGAAGAATATATTTATACTCTGGGGCCAGAGTGAAAGGGCTAAAGGGTGGGTATGTTGTTTTTGTTTTTTGTTTTTTTTTTTTACCATACTTATGGGCTCAGATGCTTGGAATTCTACTAGAAGCAAAGGAACAAAACCCAGAAGCAGAATCAATTCCTCACAACAGGATTAGGGAGCATAAGGAGGCATATACAACAGGCAGACCCCCAAGACTATTAGTTGGGTGTCCCCTTTCCGTGTTTTCCCTGCCTCCTTCTTTTTCTTCTCTTTCCCTCCTTTTTTCCTCTGCTTTCTTTCTTTTTGTTCTTTCAGTCATTACAGATGTCCCAGGCTCATCTTTTCTGTTTCCTGTCCTGTTTTTCCTAGAATCAGACATTTCTCCAAGGAGTCACGGTCCATTTTATTAGAGAATAGCATGAGAAACCAGGATGTGGATGCTCATACCTTGGTCCTTCAAGTTGCAAGGGTCTCGGGAATTTATGGCTCGCCATCTTCCGCCCTCTTGTCTTCTTCCAAATGAGATTTTCAGTCTGCCTTCCAGCTTTACCGATTTAACTCTGTTGGCTTCACATCTCTCCCCTGCTGAATTACCTTATGCTGCTTCCTTTTTCGTGCTGCACAGCCAGGACAATGTCGCTGCAGATTCTAGCATTTGACCTTAAGAGAGTTTAGGTTTTTATCTTCCACTGAATTTTAACATCGTCACTTTGGCCATGATATTTTCTCCTTCAGATTCTGACCTCCAACCTTGCACAACTAAAGTACTCTTGGGGCATTAGTGATGGGCAACACTTCCTCCCACTCAGAGACTATTCAAGGGCTTAAACAAACTTTGTGGCCACCTGGAAAATCTCAAAGGAGCTCAAAGTATAAAAAGATAAAAGGCAGAATAAAGCTCACACAACAAGGAACAGCATAAAAGGGTGTGTGCTTCTATAAGTAGACAGAGAAGCATGATGTCATACTAAAAAACTATGGTGCCTGGATTCAAACTTTAGCAGTTATCATTCAATTTCTCTGAGATTTTTATATTAATAAAGTATATGCTCAATGTAGTTACTGGTATTGCACTTATTAAGTACATGCTCAGAAAAGTGCTTGGAAAGTGGTAAGTACCACATTGTATCAATATTTATTGTTGTTATATTGTTATTGTTTATAAGTAATATCAGGTAAATTGAGTTATTATATAAACTATATTGTATATACTGGTTGATAATAAAGTACAAAGTGAAGTACTATTTTATTTTGGGTTGAAGTACATGTGGTGGGGATGTATGGTGGTTAGGGTCTCTCTGGATCAAAAACAGGGCAAGATAAGGACTACTGATTAGAGAAAGAAGTTTGATGGTTCAGAGGAAGTAGAATGAGACACCTTCTATTTTTTCCTTGTAAGAGAAATTATCTCCATTTCAGATGAATCATAGCACAAATGCTTAGCAAGGAAGATAAATTAAAGAGAGGTGAGGTGGAAACCCAAGAGCAATTAGATCCCCTAAATGGATTGCGTGATCAGCACCAAGAGGCTTCCATCCAGAGACACTGAGAGCACCTTGGGATAGGTCTGTGGCCCCACTCCTAGAAGGTGTTAAATAATTAGGAAACAGATTCGGGAGCTGAAGGTTGGGAAATGATGGCCCACTTTTCAAAAGGCTGCTGAAGAGTGAATAGATGTCCTGAAATACTGAAGAAATTAGCATGACAGAAAAAGCTTAGAACTATGCACTTATTTCAAAATTAGGCTAGGCTATGTAAGGGAAATATATAAAGATGAGATTGGGTGTGCTCAGGGTAGCAAGGCTGTACTGAAATACACGAAGAAACATAGAAGATAAGTAAAAATAATATTCTTTTCTGAGAATTGGAGCTACCCAGATATGGAACGAAGATTCTGCAATGAGTAATACAGAAATTCTAAAACATGGTTCTAAGACTATTTGCCCCTACTGGTGTCACCTCTCCTTATCCTAGATTTTTCTCTTCCTTGGAGAAGGTGGACTTAATAATCCAGTAAAGCTGGGCGTGGTGGCGCATGCCTGTAATCCCAGCACTCGGGAGGCTGAGGCAGGAGGATTGTTGGTGAGTTCGAGACCAGCCTGAGCTACAAAGTGAGCTTAAGGCCAGCCTGAACTGCAGCGAGACCCTGTCTCGAAAAGACAAAAAAAAAAAAAAAAAAAAAAAAAAAAAAAAAAAAAAAAAAAAAAAAAAAAAA
>PVKA01040068.1:0-19025 GCA_004027165.1 Ctenomys sociabilis | reverse complement strand
CTCACCATAAGCCCTTTGTATTTTTTAATTCTTTGTCTAGATTACTCTACTCTGTTCTTCCCATGGTTAGCTTCTTTTCTTTCTAGGTCTCAGTTTAAACTTATTCCTAAAAGAGACTAGTAGCTAGTCTGTTCTAGCTACTCTAACAAAATATGATAGATTGAGTAACTCATAAATAACAAAAATCTTTATGATAGTTCTGAAACTAGGAAGTCCAAGATCAAGGTGCCAACCAATTACAGTATTGATGAGTGTTTATTCTTAAAAGCTCGCTGTATCCATTTTCACTTGGTAGGAAGGGCCAAGACTTCTTTAAACCTTGTTTAATATAGACATTAATACCATTTGTGAAGGTGAAGCCTCATGACCTAATCACTTCCCAGAAGGCCGCATTGCTTACTACTTATTGGGCATTACATTCCAGTATATTAATTTGGTGGTCAAACATTCAATACCACAGCAGTAACCTTTTCTGATACAGCTATACTTTCTCACATAGGTCTCCCTGCTTCCATTCTTTTCTACTTAACTTTTTGTAAAAATTTTTCTCTCCACATTGCACCTCCCACTCCTACCCCCTTGCCACTCCTTGCTTTATGAATACAAATATCATTTTGGCTTTGTTTTTACTCCCTCATGCTAAGATTATAAGTGTAGAAACATCATGCCCAATCTAAAATTTGCCTTAAAAATAGTTTTTACACTAAATACACTGTTTCCTAACCTATTCCAGATTATGGGCTACTTGGGTCATTTTACAGGGATTAAATTGGGGATTCTTGCCAGAAAAGTTTTCATGCAAAAATTTTACATGAGTTTTAACAGTGGATTTATGATGCACTAAACCTCATCAATGATCTGTGTACATTTCTATGAAATCACAGCTCCGAAAATTTTTTTCTGTTGATACTAAAACATTTAGTTTTAGTGACATTAATTTTCATTTACTAGTTCAAATAATTGTACAATTTTTGCATAAAGTATTGTTTTGCTTTTGTGTGTGTGTAAGATCTCACTACACAGCTCGAGCTCATAGTGATCCTCCTGTTTTCAGCCTCCCTAGTGCTGGGATTACAGGTGTGCACCACCATGCCTGGACTCCATCACTGGTTCAGCGTGCCCAGGAGCTAGGCCAGCATAGCACACAATGCCAGGGATCCAACCCCGGCCCCTGTGTTTACCTAAGCAAATGCTTAGTCCACTGAGCTATCTCTCCCAGCCTTTATTTTACTATTTTAGCATTAAAACTGATAAGTTATTCTCTCGCATTCTGATCAGTTTCTATCTGTATTTGATAAACTAACAAATTAGTTTAAGAATATCAAAAAAACAATTTGAAAGGTTTTTTTCTGTGATTATGAAAGTGAAATTTTCTTTGATATTTACATTTGACATCAGAAACCTAACTACAAGCATTTTGAAGGTATATGTTATTTTATTGTTACATTTGAGTATAAGTTCAAATTAATGTTTTTACATTTTAAGGTAAATGAACATTTGAAAGACATAATGGAACAAGAACAGAAATTGAAAGAACATCACACAGTTGAAGCTCCAGGTGGTCAAAAGGTCAGTATTTCAAGGGAGAAAATTATATATAATTATGATACTGTTTATATATATATATATATCCACATATATATAATCTTGAGAAATATTTGTAGTTATTAAAAAAAAATAGAGTTTTCTTTAGTACTGTTAACTGTATACTGGGAAGCCATGCTATGAATACTTAAGTAATGGAAGTATAAAGTCACAACTGAACAATAGAATTTGGGGGGGAAATTGGTTTTTTTTGTTTTCTTTTTTTTTTTTTGAGACAGGGTCTCACTATGCAGTTCAGGCTGGCCTTAAGTTCACTTTGTAGCTCAGGCTGGTCTTGAACTCACAACAATCCTCCTGCCTCAGCCTCCCGAGTGCTGGGATTACAGGTATGTGCCACCACACCCAGCTGGGGGGGAAATTGTTGATGACTAGACCTCAGTTTCAGAATACCTTTTGATAAAAATTATGGTTTTTGTTGCATACATTTTGGCAAAATATATGAAACATTGAACAATTTTAAGCATAACAGCTTTTATAACAATTTGCACTGGGTGTGGTGGTGCATGCCTGTAATCCCAGCACCTGGGAGGCTGAGGCAGGAGGATTGTTGTGAGTTCGAGACCAGCCTGAGCTACAATGTGAGTTTAAGGCCAGTTTGAGACCCTGTCTCAAAAAGAAAAAAAAAAAAATTTGCTGTAAGATCAACTTTTAAAATAATATTCCTGGGGGACAGTGAGATAGCTCAGCAGTCTAAAGCACCTGCTTAGGCAAGCACAGGGGACTGAGGTTTGATCCCTGGCATCACATGCCATACCAGCCCCAATCTCAGGGTGGGCTAAGCTGGCCAAAATAAATAAAATAAAATAATATTCCTAGAGTTTCAAGTTGCATATGATTTATTCTGTAAGGAAAGAAATATTAACATGGGTTTATTCTTTACAGCTCTTAAATATGTTTTTAGAGTTTCCATCTTTGAAAACTGAATTTTGTATTTTTCATATACTGTACCAAAAATGTACTTTCAAAATGATAGTGTCTCGTATTCCTTTTAAAGTATATTGTAATGAGTACATTTTAAGCACATATAGTATTAGAATTGAGGTATAGGAAATTATAACTATTGAGAGGCTATATTTTTTATTTGAATTATTTAAGTCCCTTCAGTATCACACAATACTTTTCATTTTATAAAGTTAGAATTATTTCAGTCATTGCTGCCTTCATAAGAAGAGAAAAAGGTAAATGAAAGGGGAAAAAAAAAAAGTGTTGTCAAATCCAACAGAAAAATGTTGTGGAGGATCATCTAAACAGTTTAATGTTTTGTGAACATAGGATATTTCCATATTTCAGACTCACTAGCTCCTGTAGCTATGATATGAGCTTCCTCCTCTGTCTGTGTTGAGGTCTTTCCCATTAAGGTAGAGCAAAATGAAATTCTTCCTTTTTTCCATTACCCAGATTACATGTTTCATTTTCCTACTTTCAAACAGCTTCTGTCCCTGTGTCTCCCCTCTCACATCTTCCACTTTTTTTTTTTGGTTTCTGTCCCATAATGTAGGAGTTGAAATCTGTGAATTAGAGTTACGTGTAATCTTGCCCCTTATTTTTTGGTTCCTGGCTCTTGAGAAGAAGGCTTAAGGTAGCTTCATTCAGAGTTGTAGCACTTAGGAAATTTTTCCTTAGAAATCCTATTTATTATACATATATGTTATGTGCACATTGTAAAATAATGATGCCATGATATCCAATAAATGTTATTTCTGTGGGAATAAACACTGTGTTTTAGATAAGCCTGTTAAGAAAAAAGTATTGTGGAATTTATTTTTATTTGTTATGTATTTGGTACAGGGTCTACAGGGTCTCACTATGTAAATTGGATTTGTAGTGATTGTCCTGTTTTCAGCCTCCCAAGTCTGGGATTTCAGGCTTTTGCCATCATGTGCATTCTTTTTTTTTTTTTTTTTTTGTCTTTTGAGACAGGGTCTCACTATGCAGTTCAGGCTGGCCTTAAACTCACTTTGTAGCTCAGGCTGGTCTCGAACTCACAACAATCCTCCTGCCTCAGCCTCCCAAGTGCTGGGATTACAGGCTTGCGCCACCACGCCCGGCTTCATGTGCATTCTTAATCATCTTAATCACAGTCTCAGTTTGCCCTGGGGGTGGGGTAGCATGGTGCACCCGGGATCCAACCTGGCTGCTGGACTCTGCCTACATAGGCGCTTTAGTCCATTGAGCTATCTGGCCAGCCCAGTATTGTGAAATTTAAACACTGTTTGTTTTATACCCCTTTCTCGTAGCACTTAGTCCCATGCAGTTGTATGTATTAACTGAGCTGTCAGTATTTTCTGAATGAGTTAAGCAAATAAATGAGTAACTGTGATTCATTTTTAAATATTTCGATTATGTATTTTTAAGACTCACATTTCATTTACATCTTCATTCTCAAGTGAGATTCATCTTTCTTTGCACTGTTAAAATCTTTGAAAATAAGTAGAGAGGTCATTACAAGAAACTGTCACACAATAAGCTAAGGAGAGGAATCTTGTTAGTTTTATATAGTATTCAATAGTTATAAAGGAGTTTTTGACATTTGAGTTACTTGGTTTGTTTGGAAGTATTATTCCAGTTTTTTGTTGTTTTTTTTTTTAATTTTAATCCTATAAAAGCAAAATCTGCAGAGCTAGTCAGATAGCTCAGCAGACTAATGCACCTCCTTAGGCAAAGCACAGCAGCCAGGGTTCGATCCTTGGCTTGTTGTGCCGGCTCTGCAATGAGATGGGATTGAGACTGAGACTGGACATGGTGGTACACACCCATAATCCCAGTGCTTAGGAGGCTGAAAACAGGAAAATCACTCAAGTCTAATCTACATAGTGAGACCCTGAACTAAATACATAAAAAAGCACAAAATCGCAAATTGTTTTTTTCTGTTTATAAATAAAGAATAAAATAACTTTTTCCTTATTATTATGCACTTTGTAAGAAGTTACTGCTTTACCTACCTCAGCTAGCTTGACTTAGATGCCTGCTCTTCTTTTTTTTTTTTTTTTTTTTTGTCTTTTTGAGACAGGGTCTCACTATGCAGTTCAGGCTGGCAATCCTCCTGCCTCAGCCTCCCGAGTGCTGGGATTACACTGCTCTTCTTGTCTATTACTTATCTAGCTATTGGCAGAGGTCATAAATATCTTACCTTTTGTCCTTGCCCAGCTCTTGTCAATTGAAAATTTAGCCAAAAAATTTGTTTTGTGAAACTTGTTTCTATTTTTTGCGGTACCAGGGATTGAACTCAGGACCCTGTGCTAGCCAGGCAAGTGCTTATTCTACTGAGCTATCTCCCTGAGCCCTGAAACTTACTTTTGTAAACATTCTTGACAAAATAAACGTGTGTAGAGGGACTTTTTTTTCTTTTTCTTAATTTGAGACAGGGCTTCACTATGTAGTCCAAACTGACCTTGAACTCAAAACAATCCTCCTGCCAGAGCCTCCCAAGGGCTATGCTTACAGGCATGTGTCTCCATGCTGGCTTATTTTTTTGAAAGATAATTGTACTGTAGTGTTAGACCAAAAGTAAAGATTACATCAGGACTTCCTTTAGGTTATTAGATCCTCTGATGATTACATATTTCTAATTGTTGGCTTGGTTAGTGTCCTAAGGAAACTGTATCAAATAGTGCCATGTCTAGGAAAATGTTTTGTTTACTATTGTTATTTTTTCTATGCTTGTTGAGTTGCTTTTCTTCTAATACTCTTCCATGTAAAGTGGATTCCCAGTTAAATTTGAATTGCAGTTAAACAGATTTCTGATATAGGCTGCATTGGTGTCTTACAATACAGTGGCATCTCTGAATTTGCATTTGCTATATCTAGGAGTTCTGCAGATCTCTAACTTTATAGCCAAGGTAATATCTGTTTTTATACAATTTGCACAAAATATTATGGTAAATAAATACTCTTAAAATCACAACAGTTATGCGACTAACTTACTTTATGACTCTCGATGGCACTTAACCTCTTGAACCTCACCTACTTTAGCTAAATGTTAAAAGACTGAAAAGACTGAAATGGTTCCTAAATTCTGTAAATGATTCTCAGGGGTTTTCTTCTCAGTACATTAAAAAACATAAGGGATTCAAAAAGCTTAATGAAAAGAATGTCCTTGTTTTTTATAGACTTTTCTATATTTATATTCTTATGAGTAAATTTACAATAACTGTATGAATGAAACTTCTACAAAGACCTTTTAAACAATGTAAAACAGGCTGTAGTAGGTTTTACAGTATTTAGAAAAGAGATATACAGTGGTAGTGCATTCCCCAGATGTGGGAGACCTGGGTATCATCCCTAGTATTGGAAAAAGAAAAAAAATTTTTTTTCAAAGGAGGGCATTATGATTTGGAGAATAACAGGAACAGAGAAAGTAAATGTTAGGCAAAAGGCATGTTTGGGGGAGTTTGATTTTTTTTTTTCTTTTCAGTACTGGGGTTTGATTCTTTTTTTTTTTTTTGTCTTTTTGAGACAGGGTCTCACTATGCAGTTCAGGCTGGCCTTAAGCTCACTTTGTAGCTCAGGCTGGTCTCGAACTCACAACAATCCTCCTGCCTCAGCCTCCCGAGTGCTGGGATTACAGGCATGTGC
Source organism: Ctenomys sociabilis (assembly GCA_004027165.1). NCBI lineage: Eukaryota > Metazoa > Chordata > Mammalia > Rodentia > Ctenomyidae > Ctenomys > Ctenomys sociabilis. The sequence continues at coordinate 12,845 of PVKA01040068.1, read as the reverse complement.
CACCATGCCCGGCTTGAGGTTTGATTCTTGAGCCTTGAACATGCTAGGTAAATGCTGTACCACTGAGCTAAATCCCTAACTCCTAAGACACATATTTTAGAACTACTGAGCCAATCAATTTTGAGATACTGGCTCTGTGTTGTCTATACAGACCTTGAGCTCCTGACACAGATTGTGCCAGGCTTTCTGGGAGTATCAGTTTGAAAGAGCTATAAGGGCCGGCGGCATAGCTCAGCGGACTAAGCGCTTGCTTAGTTAAGTGCAGCGGCCAGGGTTCGATCCCTGCTTCCGCTTGCTGCGCCGGCTCCGCCTTCGGGTGCTCTGAGCCGGCTATGGGAGTCTGGGCGCGGTGGCACGCACCTGTAATCCCAGCACTAGGGAGGCAGAAAGCAGGAGGATCACTGTGAATGTGGGCTGCATAGTGAGACCCTGTGTACAAAAAAAAAGAAAAAGAAAAACCTGAAAGAGCTATAAATTCATGGGATTGTATTCTTAATATGTAAAAGTGAATTTTAACAGCTACATATTTATTCAGTGTGGCATTTACCACTTTTTAAAGAGATTTGTGTAGTATTTTAAGATGAATCTGTGGGGATGGGAATTAGATGCAGTAATCATCTTTGGAGAAAGACATTCATTTGAGCTCTAATTGCTTTTCACTGTAGTAAGCTCAAAGTAAAGTACACTTTCCCCAGGGGTAGGTGAATGCTTGTAGAGCTCAGCTGGTGATTACTTCAATGCATGAATTTCTCCCTTGACTGCAGTTTCTTAGCAATTAAAAACTATGGCCCACTTTTTTCTCCAAAGTGTGTCTTCAAATAATAGTATACTATTTGAGAGAAGGGCTTTGAAGCTAAATATATTTAAGAAATGCTGTATGGCCAGTGGCCATTTATGAATGTTTAAAACTTTTAACATAATAAAGGCTCAAAAAGCTGGTCTACCTATTCCTTAAACATTTTTTTATCTTTGAGCACTCTTAAGAAAGACGTCTAATGACAGTCTATAGACTTAGAGCTCTTTGGAGCATACTTTGGAAAAGCACTGGTTTATAATCTAACTCTGTATTTAAGTAAGTTGTCTAATAACAACCAATTAATGTATCCATTGTAGTGTATCATTCCTAGATACATCATTGGGCTTGAATCTTAGACCAATGGAAAGGAGTAAAGAAAGAGCTGCCTTGGTTAAAAAAAAATCCAATTACTAAATATTTTTCAAGAAGTTCAGGGGCCAGGGAGATAGCTCAGTGGAATAAGTGCTTGCCTGGCAAGTGCAAGGGTCTGAGTTTGACCCTTGGTACCACCAAAAAAAAAAAAAGACCTTGAAGTTTTAGGGCCAGCCAAATAGCTCAGCAGATTAAAGCACCTGCAAGCAGAGGCAGGGGCCAAGGGTTCAATCCCAGGGCCTGCCATGCTGGCCCTGCCCCTATGAACATGCTGAGATTTTAGTTGAGACTGGGCATGGTGGCAAATGCCTGTAATCCCAGCTCTTGAGAGCTGTAAACAGGAAGATCACCACAAGTTCGATCTAGTAGTGAGAACCTGAACATCCTGTAGACCCTTCCCTAAAATACAAAAAAAAAAAGAAAGAAATTTGGAATAATCTGAACTATTAGAAACTCTTGTATGCCTGGTGTTCTGAGCAACCTGCAATAATTTTTTTATCACTAGTTTTGATATAGTGGATTTTTCTAGTGTAGAATATAAGAATCTCTGTTTTTAAACTCTTTTTTATACATTGGGGACCTTGACACATTTTCAATGTTTTGCTGTTCTTTTATCCTATTTTTATATTTTTTATAGCTGTAGTTACTAAAACCTGTCTGTTGTATGTGAGATTGGGTTATGCAGCAAGTAACCGGGCCATCCTTCCTTATTCTGTAAGAAAGTTTACTGGAAATATTACCTATTTGCAGGAATCCAGTGCTTGTCTAATTCTTGAGATGGCATTTTTCTAATTCTTGAAGTCCTTTTTTTAAATTCTTGAAAATAACTAATGTATACTATTTTTTTAAGCACTCTTATTTTAACTCAGATTCCATCTAGTTTGGCTCAATTCGGAAATATTTATTCAAGGGGCCAGAAAATTTTCTGGAAAGTATGCAGATAAGTAATCACAAATTATTCTAGGATTATGGGTTTATTATAATTCATATTTTAAAAGAATAATTATATTCTTCAGGACACCCTTAGATAGTAAAATTAATAGTAATGTTTATGCTGTAAGTGAATTTCATTATGTTGTTATTTACTTTAGAATGTATTTTTAAAATACATTTCTCTTTGGAAGAATATTTCTCTCTCAAGCTTGGTCTGCTAATGTTTAATAAGAGTTATGAGTACAAACCTATCCCTTGAATCTTTTTACGTACCTTTTATAGTAGTAAATTCTTTTTTCCGTATGACATGTGATTCTAAAACTTAGAAATAAAGTTCCTTGCAGCCAAAACATACAGCATATTCTATCTATCCTAAAATAAATTTCTCTGTGAGGAAAAGGAATAAGACAAGAGAAAATGGTGGTCATTATTATCAGGAATCTGTATTTTTTTCATTACAGTATTTACCAAGAAGAAATATATGAAAAATATAAACATGGAGTTTTACTATTAGAAGCTCTACTATGATTTGTTAATTAAAATAATGCTGATGAATTTTCCCTTAACCTTTGTTTTCCCCCTTTTTTCTGCTGCTTCCTCTGAAGTCTCCTTCCAAATGGTTTTGGAAACTGGTTCCAGTAAGTTTGCCCCACTACTTCAATTTGCTTTTCAGAACTGTAATTATAGAATGGTATTGTTGTAACTGTAATTATAGAATGGTATAGAAGTCATGTTGATAGTCACTTCATGTAATTCTGCTGGTTGCTGAATAGAGATTGGGCTTTAAGATTTTGATCATATTGTAATATGGAAAGATAGTATACCTAGCCATAATTTGAATTAAAAGTTTAAAAAAATCAAAGAGTAAGCATTGTTTTACCAATTTTATCAGTATTTATACAGCATTTAAAAATAGGTAAAGCAAAAAGCAGCCTACAGGAAATAGTCTTAGTGATTTTAGGAAAAGTGAATTTGAATTGCAGATATAAATTATCTTTATTTTTAAATTATCTTTGAGGCAAGGTTATACTCATTTCAGTCTTAATTGTAAAGGGTTGTTTGCTTTTTGTATCATGAGAAAAGTAAAAGGTTCTTCATATGCTTGCAAATATTGGACCTAAACTATATTAAATTCTAATTGGACTTGAAGGATTGATCCTCTAGGATTGAGTATAGGGAGTTAAACCCTTTAAGAACTATTTTTGCACCTTTAAGAATAAAACTGTAAGGGCCTGCCAAACAGCTTAGTGGATTAAAGCACCTGCAAGCAGGCGCAGGAGCTGGAGAGTCTATCCACATTCCTGGCCTGCCTGCCTGCCATGCTGACCCGGCCCTAGCCCTGGCCCCAGGGTGCACTAAGATGGCCATTGAGACTGAGCATGGTGGGATGCACCTGTAATCCCAGCACTAGGGAGGCTGTAAACAGGAGAATCACTAGAGTCTGGTCTAGAAGTGAGATACTGAGCATCCTGTAGACACGTTCCTAAAATACAAAAAATAATAATAAAATAAAATAAAAATTAATTTAAAAATGCAGTGATGATGATACAATGGTGATGTCTTAAAAAAAAGGGCCGAGTATAGCTCAGCAGCACAAGCACCTGCCTGGCAAGCCAAGGTTCTGAGTTCAATTCCCAGTATAAAATTTAAAAATATAGAGCTTCTTTTAAATAACAAATTTATAAGTTTGTAGAAGGAATAAGAAAAGGAAATGCTTTCATGTGGTGAGTTTATAAAATATATATTCAAGTGCAGAAGACTATAGGTTCTCATGAACTAGAGATGCTCTACCACGGCTATTCATAACCTTAAGATTTAAAGTTCGTTTATTTGGTGTATGTTCTAGGATACTGTCTTAACAGAAAGTGTTCTGCCACACCACTCATAATTTTCTGGTTGTTTAATCCAAACCATAGACAATTTTTGCTAATATCATCTAAAGCTGTGTATGAGTGTAACAATGACACATGCATGCACACACAGACACACACAGACACAGGCACAGACACACACACACACACACACACACACACACACTGTCCAGAAGGGTTTTGGCACACAATTTGTTTCTTTGTTCCATGATCCTGAGTATGTGGTTCAGTCTAATTTGGATTGTAGGCTGAAAGCAAGCTGGTCCTATGAAGATCTGGGAAGTTTGTTACTAAGTCCAACCCAATTTAAACTCTGCCGAAGATAAAAGCTGTTTTGATACTGGATAATCAAAGAAAAGAGGGTAAACACCCAGAACAATACTTACAGAGTGTGAGGAAGGTAGCTTAAGGCTGGAAGATGCTCTCTTTTCTCTTGTCTCCTTTTCCCCCCTCTTCTTCCTATGGCTGATTTTTAAACTGAGGAACAAAGTGAGGAGGTTTCTAAGGATCTTGTAATCCAAAAATCTGTATGGAACTATTCTCTGAATATAAGTGTTCTGAGTTAGGAATATACCAAAAAAACAGATATATAGGTTGCACTGATTAATAAGAATAAACTGCTCCAAAAATCTGTGAGAGGAATACCTTTTCTATGAGTTTTGTTCCCTGAGTAGTCAATAAAAGAAAGGCAAAATGTCACTTCAGAGAAACCTAACTCTGCAGTCACAAATGTAGAATATTCTCTTCAGTAAATGTGTTCCTATTTTTATTCTTGTAATATTTTCTTTCATGGCATCTTTTTTAAAAATGACTAAATATCACTAACATATAACATAAGTTTTGCTAATAAGCCATAATATGCTTTATAACAAAATCTTTAGCATATGTTTCTCAGCTTTAAGAGAGCCACTAGATAAAACAGTAGGTAACCTTTATTAATTGCTTTTATGAACATAACAGTAGACAGAGCACTTCACAGTCATTGTCATACTCAGTCCTTTAGTGGGTTATGAAGTACGAGGGATGCTGTTACTGTCCCCATCTTCCAGATGGCGGAAATGAGAAGTGAGAGTTAAGTAACTTGTCCAAAGAGACAAAGTAAGTAAATGTCAGAACTGGGATCTCAGTTCAGGTAGTCTAAAGTTTATCTTAGCTGCTTATATCTTGTCTCCTTTTGGGGGTTCTGTCTTAAAAACCCATGTCCAGCTACACCAAATATTTTTAGAAATCAAAGATTTCTTCTGTTTTTCTGAGGGAAAGCAGGAACCCATATAATCAGCAGGGATTGATTAATGAAACTCAGATTGGGGAGTTTTTTTGTTGTTGTTTTTTCAGTTTCAAAGTTGTTAACACTTTATTTGCTGTATCTGAGCATTCAAATGATGGGCCAGAATATGTTGGTGTGGTGACTTCAGTTCCTCGAATTAATATTTCTCTATCTCCAGATTTCCTTTAAAAATAGTATATTAATAATATCTAGCATGCTTTTAAAAAGGATATTGGTGAATAATTCTCACTTCTCTTGATTTATATTTTATTAACTGACACACTAGAATCCACAGTTGTGATTATTTTCCCCCTGTATGTTTCTTAGTACTTATCTCTGTCTCTCTTTCTCTCTCTCTCTCATTGTAGGCTCGTTATAGGAAGGAGCAAACATTGCTTAAGCAGCTGCCTTGCATTCCACTGGTAGAAAACTTGTTGAAGGATGGTACAGATGGCTGTGCGCTAGCTGCCCTTATTCATTTTTACTGTCCCGGTGTTGTCAGATTAGAGGGTAAGAATTCTAATGAAATATTTTTCTTTTTTGTGTGTGTCTGTATGTATTTTAGTATAGCGTCCACAGGGTCTCACTGCATAGATTGGATGATCTGCCTGTTTACAGCCTCCTAAAAGCTGGGTTTACAGGTGCATGCTACCACACCCAGTCTCAATCTCATCTCAGCATGCTCCAGAGGTGGGGCCAGCATGGCAGGAATATACTTTTTTTTTTTCCTGTGGTACTAGGGATTGTTGTTTGTTTGGTGTAGGGTCTCACTATGCAGCTCGGACTCCAGCTTGGATTTGTTGCGATCCTCTTGATTTCTGCCTCCCTAGTGTTGAGATGACAGGCATGCACCACCACGCCCAGACTGTATCGATAGCTCAGTGCATCTGCACTTACCTATGCAAGTGCTTAGCCAGTTGAGCTATGTCACTGGACCTGAAATATTTCTTAACTTTAGGTGATAAAAAAATATTTCAAACAATATTAAATAATGAAGGCTTTTAAAAATACATGTATAATCCTGAGAGAAACAGTTAAAAACTTTTGTGTAATATTTGTTTGTAAATGTTTATTTATTAAACAAATTCTACAAAGTTGTGTATTTGTACTGTCACTAGTTATGAAGTACACATAAAATTTTTCTCAGGTTAATCCCAAGTCATTGCTTTGCTCTTTTTCTATTTGAAGATATTTGTTTGAAAGAAACTATGTCTTTGGCTGATAGCCTATATAATCTACAGCTGATTCAAGAGTTTTGCCAAGAATACTTGAACCAGTGCTGCCATTTCACTCTGGAAGATATGCTCTATGCTGCTTCATCTGTAAAGGTGAATTAAATGATTCTCTTTTTTCCTTTGCTTTGTTAAAGGTTGTTTTAAAAAAACAGCAGAAATAATGGCCTGATTATATTATGCTTACACACTAAATATATCAGTCAACAGAAATTTTGAAAAATAATTTTTCTTTGTTTTTTTCTGTTTATATTTTCAATGCATTATTAGGAACAACAGTTCATTTTACATTGCAAAGCCAAACTTAATGTAAGAATTGTTAGCTGGATGCAATGGTATGTATATACCTGTAATCCACTGATAGGCTGAGGCAGAATTGCAAGTTCAAGTCTTGCCTGTGCAACTTAAGGAGACTCTGTCTCAAAAAGAAGTAAAGCAGGCTAAGGAGTAGTTCAGTGGAGTAATACTCCTGGGTATAATTCCCAGTAGCACAAAACAAAACAAAACAAAAAAACCTGATCTACCATTCTAGAACAGAACATTTGCCTTGAGGCAAAATGTAGTTTTCCAAAGAAGGAAGAAAATATTAAATTTTTCTCTTAGGCATACTTTTAAGACCAAAGTTGTATATTTGTACTGTCACTTTGTTTTATTGATTATTGTATTTATGCCTTGTTTCAGAGTATCATGCACTGTAGGTGTTTAGCTATTACCAGCAGCTGTCCTTTCAGGGAGTATTTATTGAGCAACTAATAGTGTTCTTTGTGGGTGGGATAAATCAATAATGAAACAAAGATTCCCATGCCTTGAAACATACTTCTTAGTGACAGAGACAGATATAAATCTGAAGTATTGTCCTACATCTGCTTCTGAACTTCAAGCTAATGGCAGCTTAGAATGTCATTTAATGGAAAAAATACCTTGTCATTCCCAGTGGCCCACAGCACTGAAATTCCTTGATATCCCTTACACCCTTGCCTAAAATTTGCTATTTATGTGTTAAGGATTTAAGAATAATTGGTCTTATAATAGGTTTAAAAGTATGCCTGAGAGAAACAATTTTATATCAATGCTAGTCATAGTTTTAATCCCAACCTTAATAGAAACCTCTGATGGGCCACTCACAAGGACACTGTGTGTATGTGCTTTAAGAATTCTTACTTTCCAGGGTCTTACCTCTTCTTCCTTGGCCAATCTCAGTATTTCTTAAGAATAGAAGATAGAGCCAATAAGAAAAGCAACCAAAAATAGGTATGCTCTGTTGACTCAAAGTAGTACCCGATCCCTATTCAGTGACACAACAAAAGAAAATCTTTTGATTAATTCTCAAGAGCTGTATCTCACCTTTTTAATTAAAATCGAAGTTAGGAACCATTATTTCCATATATAGAGAGCCATAGGTTTGAATTTAGTTGAGTATCTTTAAAACTCAAGCCTTTCACAAGTTACTTGGTCCATGATGCTGGACACTTTGTTTACACTTCAACAACAGATGTTATGAGTACTATCTTCCCCTCTTAGGAGAAGTATAAAGTGCCCTGGTCATTGACTATAGAGAGCAATTTAACCAAATTTAAAATGCAAAGAAAAAGTGAGTCTCTGAGTTTGATCCTGAGCACCTCTAAAAACAAAACCAGTTCAGAAATCACAAATGAGTTTTCATGGTGGGGGTGATCAGTCATAACAGAGGCATAATTAAATGTTTTATAATGCAATTGCTTTGTGCAAAAGAAAAGAAGGAACTTTACCAGTATAGGAAACTTTTTAGGATATCATTAATAAAGCAGTTAACAAGTATAATGAATCATATGGTGTAATTTATATATTTTAAATCTTTTATTTTCTTTTTTGTGCTACTGGCAGCTAAACCCAGATCCACTGACCAATGTTCCCAGCCCCAAAATAATAATTTTCCTATGTATATGCAAACATGTTTACATCTTGTCTGCTCTCTGTATCTGAGAGTTCCAACTCAGCCAACCAAAGAGAAGGGGAAAAATATCATGTGTTAATACTAAACATGTGTGGATGTTGTTTTTGTTTCTTCCTAATAGCACTTATACTGTATTAGGTGTTATAAAGAACATAGAGATGATTGAAGATATTCTGAGAGAAGATGTGCATGGGTTATATTTAAATTCTATGCCATTTTAAATTACACAAAAAAGCCTCAAGCATTGGAGACTTTGGTGTCCATGGTTGGCCCTGGAACTGAGGGAGGGCTCTGTATAGATACACAAAAAATACTCTATAGAAGGATATACACAAAAACTACAGTGGTTTCTTCTATGATAGTAAGACATAGAGAAGGGAGTTATGGCATATACTCTATATTCTGTGTATCTGTGTTCTGTATTGTTTACCTTGTTTTAATATGTAGCTATATCCAACTTTTAAAGAAAGAAGCGGCTTTTATATAAAATTAATGTTGTACTATTACAAATTAATTGCCTTTCAGTCATAAATTTAGAACAAAATAATCTTTATGAGCTTTCGTTTTGTTTTTTTTTTCTTTTTGAGATTTAGTTACTAAGAAAATTATTTACTACATTCCCCAAACAGTATAATTGTATTATTAAAACAGCTACATACATAAACAGTACAGTTAGGATAAATATGCAGTACTTTTGCATAATTCTGTGAGAGGAAAGATTTGCACTAATAGTGTTTGGACAGGATATCCTGTCTACTTCTTGTCCTATGGATAACCACTAGGAAGATAACAATGTAAAAGTATTAATTATTGAAACTGTACTATATAATTCAGCTTTTAAAAAAAGATAGGCATACAGCTACATTCTCTTAATTCATTGATTAGAGGCATCTGCTCTAATAGTGTTTGTAAATAGAATATCATGTATGAACCTTGTACAACAAAAACCACTACAAAAACAATATACAATGTATTAATTATTGAATCTGTCCTACTAATTTGATTTGAAACTGTCTCATTGCTATTTGTTCTTCAATAAAATAAAACAGCTACATACCAAGGTCTTTAAAATATCATTTCTTGTCAACAAATAACTACTGAACACTTAAGAAATGTTTTCTCAGGGAAGTGCTTTTTCCGCTGAACCATCTCCTCAGCCAAGAAATGTTTTTTTAAAAGATAAAGTCAGCTTTCTATTAACTACTAGTACAGTGGAACCCAGTAACAATGAGCTTACAAAACTCTTTTTTTGCTTTGGCTTTAGAAATTACACTATAAAAATGAGTATAAAAAATACAAATCACAGAAACTTTGCTACACCAACAATCTATCAATGTTTGGTTATTTTGTTGGCTGGCCTTTTTCACTATGCATATAATCACTCATTTATATACTTGTTTAACTAGTATTTATTGAGTTATCTATTATTTGTAGGCACTTCTTTAAGCAATTCAACATAAAGTAATGAACATAGGCTTTTTCTTTCTAGACCCTATTTGTAGACTGATAGGAAAAATGAGAAATCTTTGAGACTATGATATTAGATAAAGCTGGAAAAAAAGAAAAAGTACCAAATCAAGTAGCCTCTTATAAATTATGCTAACTTACCCTTTTATCTCAGGAACAGGGAGTAGAGGGAAAACAACTTATTCTTAGTAAAAGCCCAAGAAAGGCTACTATGTCCAAACAAGAATCAGAACTGTCATGAAAACGGAGAGTGATGAATAGATTCCAGGAATATTTAGAATGCAAATTTTACAGATTCAATATATTCATACCTTGAAGGAGAGGAAAATTGTCAAGGGTGTCTCCTGTGTTTCTGGTTTGCACATTGAAATAGTAGCCATTCAGTGAGATAGTACTAGAATAAGATTAGGTTTAAAGGGAAGATCACTATTTCAGTTTTGGACATTAGTGTTTTTGAGGTATCCAAAAGATAATGGTATATAGTTATGTGTGAGTACACTTTAATAGTCATTTCGTACCCCATACTGGCATTAACAGTGTTTAAGAGAGGAAAGATCATAGGTATCTGCCACTGCTGAAAGGTCATAGAGTGAAAAATCTGGTTGAGCAAAATACAGAAAATTAGTGACTTGAGAAAATTCTGTTTGATAGAATGATAGAGTTAAGTGCTAGACTAGAATGGATCAGGCCAAAAGTGCGGAGTGCAAGCAGGGATGAGATACCATGCACAGCCTGTGGAATTGTAATGCTGCTTCAAATAGTATTTGTATATAAGCATTTTAATATTCTATGAGTTTACAGTTAAAACATATACTAAAAATAAATTAGGAAACCTACCAAATCTGTTCCCTACCATGCATATTCTTTATGACACTCTAGACTCTTACACTCACCTCCCTCAAGGTCTACTTGGCTGTCTGATGACTATCTCAAAGGTAATATAACCTATGATTCCTTTCACTACATGTTTCTCTCATCTACTCTGTTTTATTAAAAGGTAATACTAGTTGCTAAAGACAAAAACCTAAGAGTCCCTTGTGATTCTTCTCACTCTTTCACCTTCACCTCTTGTGTTCACAGTAGCCTCAGGAACTATCATATAGAAATGAATATTTGAAAGTTACCAGCTTAACTATGAGAAAGCAAACCAGGAGAGGGCATGAAGTCTAAGGGAAAATTCATAGAGCCTTAAGTATTAGTCATAATTAGCAGATAGGAAGTCAGCAAGACATTGGAAAATACTCATATTTCCGGTAACAGTTTTAAAACAAATTTAATATAAAATAAGACGTTAATATTAATATTTTATTAGATGAGTACCTTAATTGTAAAAGTATTATTTTAGATAACCATGAAAGTAGATGTTTATAGTTTTTTTAAAAAAAGTAACTTTCTAAAGTTCAAATTTTTCATGTGTATACTTCCATGATTTATGCATATTAAAGTAACAGCTCATGGTAGAAATGTAATTTTGAGAACCCTTTTTAATTTTAAGCTGCTTGTTAAAGAATTTCTATTTTAAAATATAATTAATAAAGGTTATTGACATACACATACCAGTAATCTTTCAAAATTTGGTGGATTCACTAAATTATGTAAATATTTTTATACAGTTCAAACTACTGAGGCTTCGCTATAGCAATCAAAGTTTTGGTGTTATTTATTATCTAGATTACTCTTGAGTTTAGCATTGTTTAGCACATACAATATTTTAAATTGTATACCTAATTCTCAGAGAAATTTCTAGGGATCTGAGTAGAGCTTGATTAAAAAAAAAATACTCTTAAAAGTATCAAAGGATTGAATGGCTATTAATTTGTTTAGGAAAAAAATGCCTTATACACTATTTCAGAGTTCTAGAGACTTTCCACAACATAAGCCACTTCATCTTCCTTAGTGAGCCCCTCTACATAGTTAGACATTTATACCTGATAAATTGGATAACCATTCCATAACTACAGATCAAATCAGCAAAGAGATTTTGAATGCAGTTTTATCTATAATAGGTAATATTTTATCCCAGACTTAATAGCATATGATAGATAGACTCCACTAATGAATAGAGTTTAATCTCTGTGTTTTCATAAATAGAAGAGTGTAAATTTTGTATCATTAATTTGTAATCAAACTTACCCTAATTTAAGGTCTCATTTTTTTTTTTCACTTTTTTATATAGAGTAATTATTTGGTGTTCATGGCAGAACTCTTCTGGTGGTTTGAAGTTGTGAAGCCATCATTTGTACAGCCTCGGGTTGTTTGTCCACAAGGAGGTAACCATTTGTGCAAAAATATTTAATGTGGAAAATTTATGTAATCACTCCTAGTTATTCTGTTTGAGGGAAGCCTATTATTGTTTTAGATGTCTGCTGTTATCCTTGATAGATTGTAAGTACTATACTTTGATATCTTAAAGCCACTAAATCCTCTATGATACACTGATGATTAAGATGGTTAGAAGAGGGCCACTGAGATAGGTCAATGGACTAAGCGCCTGCTTAGGCAAGTGCAGAGACTAAGGTTTGATTCCTGGCACCACATGCCACACCAGCCCTGCCTCCAGGCACGCTGAACTGGCCACCAAGACTGGGCGTGGTGTCACACATGTGTAATCTCAGCCCTGAGGAGGCTGAAAACAGAAGGATCACTGTGAGTCAAAAGGTGGTTAGGAGAAAGAAAAGAAAATGGAGAGAATGGCTCTGATTTGAAGTCTTACGATTTAGAACTTTTAGATTTACCTGTGTGCCATCTAATTCTTTGCATCTTTTATGCTTATCTAGATTTTATCCTATTAAAAATCTTTGTTCTAGCCGGGCATGGTGGCACATGCCTGTAATCCCAGCACTCGGAAGGCTGAGGCAGAAGGATTGTTGTGAGGTCAAGACCAGCCTGAGCTACAAAGTGAGCTTAAGGCCAGCCTGAACTGCATAGTGAGACCCTGTCTCAAAAAGACAAAAAAAAAAAAAAAAAAATCTTT
>PVKA01040067.1:0-19021 GCA_004027165.1 Ctenomys sociabilis | reverse complement strand
AATTGGGAATCATTTGTATCAAAAGAGTACCAATAAAATTAATTTCAAAAAAGAATCTGTATCTTAAACCACCAGGCTATGTTACTACCCACCTATATATCAGTCCTGAAAGTTGAAAAATTCTAGTGTTCAGCTTTGATAGCTTATCTTTACTATATTTTCTAGTCTGTATGCAAGAAAAGTATGTTGGGAGTCATTTGAAAATTAGAATTTCCAGGTTTCTAGACCTGAGTGTATTTTGGGTTTAGCATTTGTGTTAGAGAAATAAAACAGTGAAATTAACACTTGTTCAATTTTTCCTACCTGGAACACAGATTAAACAGATGATGGAGGCAGCAACACGACAAATCGAAGAGAGGAAAAAACAGCTGAGCTTCATTAGCCCCCCTGCAGCTCAGGTACTGTGGACACATTACTTTTCAGCACATTTCTTGACATCTATTCAAATGAGACTGCAAAAGATTTCGTTTCACGGTCATCTACCAAAGCCTGCATGGGGTGTATGTGTTTGTGTAGATTTATCTATTTTAGTCTTTTTGACTTCTTTCTTTCATAGCCAAAGACACCTTCTTCATCACAGCCAGAGCGACTTCCAATAGGCAACACTATCCAGCCTTCCCAGGCTGCCACTTTCATGAACGATGCCATTGAGAAGGCAAGGAAAGCAGCTGAACTACAAGCCCGAATTCAGGCCCAGCTGGCATTGAAGCCAGGCCTCATTGGCAATGCCAACATGGTGGGCCTAGCTAATCTCCATGCGATGGGCATTGCCCCCCCGTGAGTATAGCTTCATGGAATCATTTATCATATTTGAAGCTTGAGAAGCAGTAAGCACCTTTGAAAGTAACTAATACTGTTTTTCCAGAGAATCTGAAGGGTCTCTTAACATTTTCATATTTTATGTGATGTATGAATGCTGATTGAATTTCTTGGCTTATTTCAGAGTTTCATAGTTTTTTATTATTGATAGAACTGAGAGTACTATTATTTGTCTAAAATTTGAGCTAGCAATAGAACTAGTCCCATGGGGGCTTGCGGGTTAGCTCAGTTGTTTTAAGTGCCTGCTTGGATAAATCCAGTCAGGCACAGGGGACAACGGTTTGATCCCCAGCTCCACATGCTTTACCAGACCCACCTTTAAGGCAGCCTGAGCCAGCAAAAAAAAATAGAACTAGTCCCTGAGTTTTTCATTCAGGGATTTACCTATTAAACACATTTGAGTGTTAACATATCTAAGGATTCTCTGTAATTGGGCAAAGATACTAGACTAGCTTTAGTGTTTCTGATTGATCTGGCATCGCATGACTGACTCAAAAATTAAAGGCTAGCAGATGGGTATTTAGCTCAGTGGTAGAGTGCTTGCTTAGCATCTTATCCCTGGGTACAATTCCAAGCACTACAAAAAATAAAGATCAGGAGTAAAAGCTGGTAAGATTATACTTTACACAGTTTGCTAGTGTGGGGTCTGTGTTTGTGTGCACACGCACATGTGATTTACAATGCTGAGGACTGAACCCTGGGCCTTATAAATGCTAGACAAGTGCTCCACTAAACAACATCCCCAACTCCAATTTGATCCCCAACTGGAACATTTCCAACTCCACAAGGCTGAGATTCAGTCCAGTGTGATGCTTTTATTCAAGACCTTATTATTCATTGATGAAGGTGGTCTTCCCTAGAGTTCTTTTACATAGTTGTCTTTATTGGACTTTGCTCTGTCTTATTTTCTGTTTATTTTTGATTGCTTTATTGTTCCGTGTAGAAATTTTTTTGTGGTCTATTTTTCAGGAAAGTGGAATTAAAAGATCAAACAAAACCTACACCACTGATCCTAGATGAGCAAGGGCGCACCGTAGATGCAACAGGCAAGGAGGTGGAGCTGACACACCGAATGCCTACGCTGAAGGCCAATATCCGTGCTGTGAAAAGGGAGCAGTTTAAGCAACAGCTCAAAGAAAAGCCATCGGAAGACATGGAATCTAATACTTTTTTTGATCCCCGTGTCTCAATTGCTCCTTCACAGCGCCAGAGACGCACTTTTAAATTTCATGACAAGGGTAAATTTGAGAAGATTGCTCAACGATTACGGACAAAGGTACCTGGCTTAGAATATAACCCAGACACCTGTAATCTCAGTGCTTGGGAGGCTGAAAACAGGTGGATCACAAGTCTGATCTACGTAGTGAGACACTATAGACCCTGTACCAAATACATTAAAAAAAAATTATGACCCAGAATTTAGAAAGATGACAGATAGGAAAGTACTATGAATTAAGTTCTATTTGGGAGAATTAAATAAACAGGAATGTAAAGCTAGTATTTCATTTTTTATTTTATTTATTTATTTTTGTCTTTTTTTTTTTTTTTGAGACAGGGTCTCACTATGTAGTTCAGGCTGGCCTTAAGCTCACTTTTGTAGCTCAGACTGGTCTCGAACTCACAACAATCCTCCTGCCTCAGCCTCCCAAGTGCTGGGATTACGGGCTTGCGCCACCATGCCCGGCAACTAGTATTTCATTTTTTAAATGTGGTAGTTATTCCTGGAATGTTTGATTTTTGCTGATTTCTCTCCCTAATTCTTACTTAGGTGGAAAAAAACTGAATTTGAAATTTTCACCTACAATGACAGTGGAGAGAATTCAAACACTTTTTGAGTGACTAAGAAAAACTAGCTTGCTGCAGACAGTCTACCCATCTGGAAAGTTGAATTGATTGCATATTCAGTTCTTTTTTTTTTTCTTCCAAAGTGAAGATTTCATTGAATTTTTTTTCTGCGTATCTGCTACAGGCAGACAGTCAGGGTGAAATAGAAGGGCTAGGGGTGATATGTATGTAAGTAAAGGATAAAATAAAGCAGAGTACCTTTTTTCCTAAACTTTCATCAGTTGAACTCCTATTACATGTGAAGTTCAACAAGGGGTATTGGGCCTGGGAAATGGCTCAGTAGAATAAGCGCTTCCTTGGCAAGCGCAAGTTCAATCTACGGTTCTGCAAAAAATGGGGGTTATTACAAAATCAGACTTGTATTTCTCTCTTGGTTTATCTTTAGGCTCAATTGGAGAAGCTACAGGCAGAGATTTCACAGGCCGCTCGAAAAACAGGCATTCATGCTTCCACTAGGCTTGCCCTCATTGCTCCCAAGAAAGAGCTAAGGGAAGGAGACATCCCAGAAATTGAGTGGTGGGACTCTTACATCATACCTAATGGCTTTGATCTGTGAGTTTGTTAATACCTTTGAATATGGCTATACTTGTTTTTATGTTCATATTTATGTTTGTAGCAATAGGAGTTGAATCCAGGGCCTTTACACTGAGCTACATCCATAGCTCTTTTGTAGTTTTTCTTTTGAGACAGGGTCATATTAAGTTAGTAAATTGCCTATGCTGGACTTGAACTTGAATACTCGAGGTTTTGGAGTTACAGGCATATGCTACCATATTTAGCAGTCTTAGTTTTCTCTTATCCTTTTCAAACACCATCCTTAGGTCTTACTTCTTTTTTTCCATCCACATAAATCAAGCATTTTATTCAATTATATCAAGAAAGTACCTTTAATACTAATTTAAACAATTCAGACATATTCAAAGTACTGCCTTGGTAGTTTCTAAATTATTCAAAATGCCCACTTTCTCATTGTTTGGTGACCCACTGCAACATGTTGCATAAGACTTCACTCTTTATCACTCTGGTTTTCTTGCTTATCTTGCCCTATTTCCATGAGCCATCAGCCCAGAGTTCCGCTTCCTAGAAACATTTGAACACTCATTGAACAGTTTCCTTGATAGCCTGGCCTCCTGCAAGTTTTATACAGCTATGAATATTACTTGTGCCAGTCAGAATCTGATACCAATTAAATGGTGACAGCTTTGCCAATAAACAAGAATATGCTCTTCCATGACTAGGAAGGGAGACTACCACAACCTACAGGTCCCAAAGACACATGGAGATTAGGTCTTATTTCTAATGAAAGGGTATAATAATGATGGAATATGCTGTCTGTCAGTGATGTTGGAATAGAAAAAAAAATTTGGAATGACTGGTATGGAAAGTGAATCCAGCTTTAGGGGATTTCTCTCCTAAAAATTAAGCATGGTCTAATTATATATTGTACATATGTAAGTGCTAAAAATATTAAAACACAAAGAGAATGATAGAGGTTTTTTTTCATTGTTTTCTGATATTCCTCTTGGCATCATCTCTACCCACATATCTTGTTTCTCCTTCCTCCAATTTTAGTACAGAGGAAAATCCCAAAAGAGAAGATTATTTTGGAATTACAAATCTTGTTGAACATCCAGCCCAGCTCAATCCTCCAGGTAATGTACAGATTACTCAAGGCTCTAGACAGACAGAATTTATCCAGAGAATTTAGCTGTAGCTGTAGTCTTGCACATACTCACTGAATATCTGCGCATCTTGGCCAGGGATATAGCTCAGTGGCATGAGTGCCTGCCTGGCAAGCACAGGGTCCTGAGTTTGATCCCTGGTACCACAAAAAAAAAATAAAAGAATAAAATCTGACTGCCTTTTATCTTTGTCTTCAGTCTTTACCTTTTTTTGTGGCAGCTCTAGGGATTGAACCCAGGTATTTATATATCCCAAGCCGGTGCTTTACTACTGACATATTTTACCATCTTGTTTTTAAGTTTGTATTTTCCTATACTTGCAGTTGAACCTAGAACTTTCACACTGAGCTATATCTCCAACCATTTTTATTTTGAGATAGGGCCTCACCAAGTCTAAATTGCACAGATATTTGCAATTCCCTGGACTCAGCCTCTCAGAGTGTTGATAACATATGTATCACCATGTCTGGCTTTTCCTTTTCTTTTGCATTTTGCAGCAAAAGTCTGGGTTCAGTCAGAAAAAGGTTTTAGTTGTGGCTGTGGTTTCAACTAGCTGAATGCTTTGGGTAAGTCACTTAGAACCTTGAGAGTTTCCTTATATGTAAAAATATGTAACTCATATGTCTTCCAAGTTGTGTGGATCAAGCCAAGTATGGTGGTGCATAATTTGTAATTCCAGCACTCTACGAGGTCAAGGCATAGGTTCAAGTCCAGCTTCAGCAATTTAGCAAAGTTCTGTCTCAAAAATGTAAAAGGCCTGGGGGCTGGAGAGATGGCTCAGTAGAATAAGCACTTGCCTGGCAAGCCATATATATGAATATATATATGGCCTGGGGATATGATATAGCTCAATATAAGGCATCTGGGCTCAATCCTCCATACCACTAAAAAAAAAAAAAAAAAGTTATGTCAATCATGATTGATTTAATCTCTTTCACCAGATTTGGGATAAACAAGGAAGTAATAGCTCAATTGGTAAATGACTTTTTTTTTTGTGGACCTGGGGATTGAACTCAGGCCGTTGCATTTGCCAGGCAAGTGCTTATTTGACTGAGCTATCTGTCTGACCCCACATGACATTTTCTTTACTAATTTAGAAAATTAAAGACATTGAAATACAGATTAAACATTCATATTTGAAATGCCTGAGATCAGAGTGTTTCAGATTCCCTGGTTTTTCAGATTTTGAAGTATTTGTGTAAACTTTGTAATGGAGCTCCCTACCTCCCCCCTTTTTGGTGAATAGGGAGAAGGTTTCTGTAAGTCTCTTAAGTTGCCAGCCAGGCCTCTAATTTGCAGTCCTCCTCTCAGCTTCAGGAGTGCTGGCATTACAGGTGTGCACCACCATGCCTGTCCCAAGTTTTGGATTTTAGACCATATCTTGGATTTTGAAGTTAGGGGCATTCAACCTGTGACACAAGTTGTAATGATCACTGAGTATTACTGAACCAGATATTACCTGTCATTGTGATTCATTTGAAGAAAGTAATGATTTTATTTTTGGTTTTTATTTTATTTTATTGAGAAGGCTCTTGGTCTGAAGTCCAGGCTGGCCTTGAACTCACTATGGCAGTCTTCCTGCTTCAGCCTCCTGAGTGCTGAAATTATAGATATACACCATCACTCTAGCTGTGGAACTGGGAGTTCTGTTGAGTTCAAGGCCAGCCTGGGTTACAAAGTGAGTTGAAGGCCTGAATTGCATAGTGAGACCCTATCTCAAAAAAAAAAAAAAAAAGAAACAAACCCCAGCAATTTGATATCATGCTGCTCACCTAAGTCTTTCTAATATTCTTACTCTTTTGTTATGTTCTTTTCTCGGCATAACAGTTGACAATGACACACCAGTTACTCTGGGGGTTTATCTTACCAAGAAGGAACAGAAGAAACTTCGGAGACAAACACGGAGGGAAGCACAGAAGGAACTACAAGAGAAAGTCAGGCTGGGCCTGATGCCTCCCCCAGAACCCAAAGGTACATGTCTTAGTTTGCCCTGCCTGCTACTAAAAAGGTGGCAGGTTTCTCAAATAAATTCTTGAAGAACCTAATATCTCTCCAGTGTTTTCTATTTCTCAAAATCACTCATGGGTTTTTCTTTTCCTAAATTTCTTGTTCATTTTTTTGTTTTGTTTTTTAGACAGGATAATTCAGGCTCGCCTTGAACTGCAAGTGATTTTCCTGCCTCCCAGGTGCTGAGATTACAAGCCTGCACCACATCCAGTTCCTTTCCCTAAATTCTGTCCGTCCGTCCATCCATCTGTCCATCCTTCCTTCCTCTCTCTCTCTTTCTCTCTCTCTCTCTCTCTCTCTCCTTTTTTAATGTATTTAGTACAGGGTCTACAGGGTTTCACTACATAGATTAAGACTCGTAGTGATTCTTCTGTTTTCAGTTTCCCAAGTGCTGGGATTACAGGTGCACACCACTATACCTAGTCTTAATTGCTGCTGTCTCAGCACACCCTATGGGTAGGACCAGTACGGCAGGGATAGAATCCTGGCTGCTGTACTCTACCTAAGTAGGCACTTTAGTCTGCTGAGCTGTATGGCTATACTACTTTTCTTATAAAGATAGATGAACACATTCATTGGAGAGGTCATGTAGTTTAAGCATTATTGGTGGGGCTAGTGGCATAAGCTCCTGCTTGGTAAGCTGTAGGTCCTAAGTTCATTCCCCAGTACCACAAAAAAAAAAGCATTGTTGGTTTCCTAAAGTTTTGCTTTCTCTGAAAAAAATATACTAGTCTTAAAATTGATGAAGATAATAGTTACATTTTTAACTTTAAAAATGAAACTAGAGAGCTTTGTGTTATAGTATACACGTAACCTCTCCACTTGAATCTGGTCAGAATATTCACAAATTCAAGGCTGCCTAAGGAAAATCATGTTTTTTTCACAAGGCCAAAGGAAAAAAGTGGGAAGTACCAAAGAAATTAAATCCCTTGTCATTCATAATATAAATGCATGCCAGTTTTTCAGGTTATGTGAACTTCTACAAAAACTGAGCCAACTATGCCTTATAATCTTAGCACTCACAAGGCTGAGGCAGGATGATTATCTTGAGTTCAGTGTCAGCCAGGACTACCTAGTGAGATTCTCTTAAAAAAAAAAAATGCTGAGTTTGGTAGGATTTTCAAAATAAGTTACTGGAGGAAGTGAATATTAAGCAGAGATTTGAGATGCTAAGTAGTATAAATTGGGAGAGAAGAGGTGACAGGTTATCCCAGAGAAGTAATTTAAAAGATTGATTTCTGTATTCTTTCCATTACAGTGAGAATTTCTAATTTGATGCGAGTATTAGGAACAGAAGCTGTTCAAGACCCCACGAAGGTAGAAGCCCATGTCAGAGCTCAGATGGCCAAAAGACAGAAGTAAGTGCCATGGGATTGGGTGGAAACCCAGGGCAAGTGCCTTTTCCAGCCTCTTCTAGGGATCCATATTGGGAGGGGAGGGGAGAGTCCTCCGTTGCTCTCTCTTTCCCTTAGCCCTGCCTCTGATCTTCAATGCCTTTCTCACTTGTGGATGTCCTTCCTGTCACGACAGAGCTCATGAAGAGGCCAACGCTGCCAGAAAACTTACAGCAGAACAGAGAAAGGTCAAGAAAATTAAAAAGCTTAAAGAAGACATTTCACAGGGGGTACACATTTCTGTATATAGGTAGGTGTTCCATACCAGGCCAGCTTTCCCCTTAGAAGTACTGAAATGCTTGAAGCAGAATTATCACAACCTAAAGTATACCCAGCACTAGTCCTTATTCTTGCTTAATGACCCTAGCGTGAACCAAAAGCAAGTAAGTTTTTTACAAAGGTGGGAGTTATTTTTATGGTAAAACTGATTCATCTCAAGTCTTATTAAACATTATTTATTCTGCAGAATAAAGAAATGAATAAAAGTGTTTGGGCTGAATTATTAGGCTTGCTTGTTGTGAAATATAGAATATCATCCTATTTCTCTAGAAAGCATTAAAAATTTCTTTCCAGCCGGGCGTGGTGGCGCATGCCTGTAATCCCAGCACTAGGGAGGCTGAGGCAGGAGGATTGTTGTGAGTTCGAGACCAGCCTGAGCTACAAAGTGAGCTTAAGGCCAGCCTGAACTGCACAGTGAGACCCTGTCTCAAAAAAGACAAAAAAAAAAAAAAAATAAAAAATAAAAAAAATAAGGCCGGGCGTGGTGGCGCATGCTTGTAATCCCAGCACTCGGGAGGCTGAGGCAGGAGGATTGTTGTGAGTTCAAGACCAGCCTGAGCTACAAAGTGAGCTTAAAGCCAGCCTGAACTGCATAGCGAGACCCTGTCTCAAAAAGACAAAAAAAATAAATAAATAAATAAAAATAAAAAAAATAAAAATTTCTTTCCTCAGCAATCAAGTCTTTTAGATATCAAGTTATTACCCTGATGTATTACAGTAATCTTTTTATTTTTTTATACATTTGGTGCAGGGACTCACTATGTAGACTGGACTCGTAATGATCCTCCTGCTTTTTGCTTCCCAAGCACTGGGATTACAGGCATGTACCACCACGTCCAGTCTTAGTGACCCTCTCAGCACACCGTAGGGGTGGGGCTGACACAGCATGCCCGTATTGAACCCCAGCCACTGTGCTGTGCCTAAGCAGTGCTTTAGTCTGCTGAGCTGTCTGGCCAGCCGGCCCAGTCTTTTTATTCTTGCTCCAAAATGTGTTTCTACGTTATAAATGTCTTTCAACCCTTATGTTGGTTTAATGTTTTTATTCTTTCAGGTTGAATATATGTATATAATCTATTTTTTAAATTGCTTATTTCTGCTAACTCGTTCATAAAAGTAGTACATGACTACAAAAGTAGTGAATGCTTATTGAAATTTAAAACTTTGAACCAGAGATGTAGCTCATTAGCACAACACCTGCCTGGTAAACACAGGTCCTGAGTTTGATTCTTTATATCAAAACAAAACAAAAATTGCTAACACTAAAGAAGGGTACTTACTGAGGGTCCCCTTCCTATTCACTGATCTTTTAGGACACTATGGGTAATTCCTAGTAATAGTTTTTTCTCTCTAGAAAATGTTCATGCATACATAGCAATGACATTATAGACTTCTACAAAGCAAAGTGTGTGGGTCAGAAATAGCTTATAAGTACTTTATGTTATTTTATTTTTTTTTTTGTCTTTTTGAGGCAGGGTCTCATTATGCAGTTCAGGCTGGCCTTAAGCTCACTTTGTAGCTCGAGCTGGCCTCGAACTCACAACAATCCTCCTGCCTCAGCCTCCCAAGTGCTGGGAATACAGGCATGCGCCGCCATGCCCGGCCCAGTACTTTTAGATGATAGTAAATAAACCTGTCTCATTCTTACTATTTGATGTAAGGTGTATACTGCTACACTTTGAGGAAAGATGAAATCCTGGAAATAGACTTGTTTGCTTTCAGAGGGTTTTAGGGAGAAAATCATTTTGGATTCATCTGTTTAGTTGCTACTCTTTTCAGACAGCTACTAATGCTAAAACTGAAGACATAACTAAACTTTCCCTTTTCTAGAGTTCGAAATTTGAGCAACCCAGCCAAGAAGTTCAAGATTGAGGCCAATGCTGGGCAGCTGTACCTGACAGGGGTGGTGGTACTGCACAAGGATGTCAACGTGGTAGTAGTGGAAGGGGGTGAGTCTGAAGATGTTCAGGGAAACTGCCCCCGGACAACCCTAGTGATTTGTATCATGGGGAGAAGGATATATAGAGTATATTTCAGAGCAATGTTTAGAGCAATATCTTGGGCTCTGTGTGTTTATTAGAGTAGAAGGCCACAGATGTGGTTCCTGGGATTGCTTCAGCTACCAAACTAATGTCTGAGCATTAGATAACTCAGAGGTCTTTTCTACCCCAATATCTGCTAGAGCTGTGGCAAAATTTTCCTTCTCTGTTTCCAGGCCCCAAGGCCCAGAAGAAATTTAAGCGTCTTATGCTGCATCGGATAAAGTGGGATGAACAGACATCTAACACGAAGGGAGATGGTGAATGGGGGTTAGAGGGCAATAAGTGGGAGGGCCGTGGGAGGTAGGGATAGTGCCTCTATTCATTTTACCCCTTTTTTGTGACACTTCTTCTAACACTTAATAGAGTGTAGGAACTTTGGGAAGCCCCATTCTGATTGTGACCCTGCTAGGTATTTACACAATCATATGCATCAGTGTTAAAATTATTTTTCTGAGCAAAATGTGATCATGTGTGCCAGTAATCCCAGCACTGAGGAGGCTGAGACAAGAGGATCACTAGAGTTTGAGGCCAGCATAGGCTACATAGGGAGACTCTATCTCCAAAGGGAAAAAAAAAATTATTTTTCTGTCTGCTGTTCTCTCTGTCATGGATCTGAATACTAATTATATGAGTACATTTGTGAAAACTTGAGTACATTGTGCATTCATATGTACAGTATCTTTTATCTTTTTTTGTTTTTGTGGTACCAGGGATTGAATTTGGGACTTTGCACTTGCAAGGCAGACACCTCTACTGCTGAGCTAAATCCCTGGTCCATATATATATATCCCCTCCTGGAACCGGGGATTGAACTCAGGCCTTTGTGCTTGCTAGGAAAGCACTTATTCTACTGAGCCATCTCCCCAGCCCATCATATAATTATTTGTTTAAATAAATATACAAGTTTAAGGGTCAGCATGGACAATGTAGCAAGACCTTGTCTCAGAATAAAATAGACTGGACCTGTAGGTCGATAGTAAAGTGCTCACCTAGCATGAAGCTCTAGGCTTGATCCTTAGTACCAAAAAAAGAGATAGAGACTTGGGACCTATTTTGCACGTCACCATGCCCAGTCTCGGGTGTTTCATGCATGGCATGCCAGGGATTGAATCCAGGCCCTTGTAGCTGTCTAAGCAGGCGCTTTAGTCTGCTTAGCTATTTGGCAAGCCCTTATTTAAAATTTTTTAAGGATTAAAGACAAACGAGGGGTTGGGGAAACGGCTCAATAAAGTAAGTGCTTCCCTGACAAGCACAAGGGCCTGAGTTTAATCCCCAGTTCCACAAAAAAAAATAAAAGACAAGGATTTTCACATTAAAAAGCTTTCTTCTTCGATCAAGAAAAAAGTACTTTGTAGACTTTGTAAGATGGGTTATGACTGCTAGAGAAGTTCCTAACACATGAAAGACCCTAGGTTTAATCCCTAGCCCTACAAAAAAAATTATTTAGCCCAAAATTACTTGATCTACATGTCCAGTCTATTTTATTTTGAGACACGGTGTTGCTACATTGCCCATGCTGACCCTGAAAGTTGATATCTTCCAGGTCGGCGAGATAGCTGAGTGAACTAAGCACCCGCTTAAGCAAGCACAAGGACTGGGGGTTCAATCCCTGGTACCACATACAGTACTGTGCCAGTCCCACCCCAAGGTGCACTGAGACTGGGCAAGATGGTGCACACATATAATCTTATCACTGGGGAGGCTGAAAACAGCAGGAGGATCACTATGAGTCCAAACTATGTAGTGAGACCCCTATACCAAATACATTTAAAAAAAACCAAAAACTTGATATATTTTAACCTTCATCTCTTTTGTTTGTTTGTTTTGTTTTTGTTTGCAGTACCAGGGATTGAACTCAGATGAGATCAGGCACATTCAGGGTGGCATGGCCATAGACAGGGATTGAACTCAGGACACTGTGCTTGCCAGGCAGGTGCTTATTCTACTGAGCTCTCTCCCCGGCCCTAGCCTCAGTCTCTTGAACTGTCAAATATATGATATTTTTCTCACCATCATAATTTTGTTGATATTTATTATGCCTGTCTTTAAAGATTAGGTTTGCATTTCACATCTATAAAAAGCATTGCTTATTTCTTGTGGGTTTTTGTGATAAGGTGTTAGTATGTTGCCCAGGCTCATCTCCAACTCCTGAGCTTCAGAAGCCCTACCCTTATCCCTCAGTTGAGACTGCTAGGCATGGTGACAGCCCTGTAATTCCAATACTTGGAGCTAGCCAGGCATGGTAGCACATGCCTATAATCCTAGCACTCAGGAGGCTGAGGCAAGAGGATTGCTGCTTGAGGCCAGCCTGGACTGCATGTCAAAACCTGTTTCAAAAAGCACTCCCAAAATAGCAAGTAACCTGTAACAGTACAGATGTACTGCTGTGGCTGGTAGAGAGCCTTTTTAAAAAGTTCATTGTGGTTTTTTTGTCATACTTTTTGTTGTCAAGGTACTTAACATACTATACTTTCTTTTGTAAGCATTAAAACATTTTCAGTGGGGCATGTGCCACCATGCTACTATAATCCTAGCTACTTAGGAGGCTCAGGTGGAGAATCAGACTAGCATATTGCAAGTTTAAGGTCAGCTTGGGCAATTCATTGAGACCCTTTCTCAAAATAAAAGGATATAGCTCAGAGAGAGCTTGCTTACTTAGCTTTGCACTAGACCCTGAGTTCAATCCACAATGGCAAAAAAAATTTTTTTTTTCAGTTTTTTTCTCCTACTTCCATTAGGCTAAAAAGTTCTTTAAAATATTCTTATATTGGCATGTGAAGCCTGGCTCCCAGGTGCTTAAAAACAAGTTTTTATTATTGACCGCTTGTCTTTTATTTCCTTATTCTCATTATCTGGCATAGCTCCTGACCCATAGTAGGTGCTCAGTAAATGTTTGTTGAATTAATGTCCCTGCCTATTTGGAGCTTCCAGTCTAATATGGGGAAAATAAACATTAACAGGAAAAAAACCATATTCTAACACACGGGAAAAGGTAATAATATTTACAAGAATTTGGGTAGACTTGATTAATTACTATTTGTTTAGAACATAGATCTATCTCTTCTCTGAAGATTTAGCTGTATTATCTTTTCCAGATGATGAGGAATCTGATGAGGAAGCTGTGAAGAAAACTAACAAATGTGTACTAGTCTGGGAGGTAGGTAATCCTGTGTAGAGCACTGAAATATAGCTCTTGCCACTTCTTGATTGTTTGTATTGTCCAGGCAGGGCATTGTAATGGGGAAAGACTAAAGAGCAAATAATTTCTAGAATAATTTGATGCTAAACTTTTTTTTTTTTTTTTTTTGAGACAGGGTCTCACTATGCAGTTCAGGCTGGCCTTAAGCTCACTTTGTAGCTCAGGCTGGTCTCGAACTCACAACAATCCTCCTGCCTCAGCCTCCCGAGTGCTGGGATTACAGGCATGCGCCACCATGCCCGCCGATGCTAAACATTTTAACTTTTTTTTTTTGGTGGAACCAGGGATTGAACTCAGGCCCTTGCACTTGCCAGAGAAGTGGTTATTCCACTGAGCCATCTCCCCGGCCCCCAGCATTTCAAAAAAGAAAGAGATTTCAAAGATAATTTGGGGGCTGTGGAAATAACTCAATGGCACAGTACCTGCTTGCCATGTGCAAGGTCTTAAGTTTGATCCTAGTACAAAAACAATGAACAGAATTTTGCCTCAAAATAAAAAATAAAATACTGGGGCTAGGAAGATAGTTCAGTGCTTGCCCAGCAAGCGCAGGTCCTGAGTTTGATCCCTGGTGCCACAAAAAAATAAAAAAAATATGTGCTAGGGATGTAACTCTATGAAGGCCTTGGGTTAAATCCACAGTACCATGCAAAAAAAAGTCCCTTATTCTCTGATTCCTCAAGACCACTCTTTATATAGGAAGTTTATTATTAAGAATTTTTCATGTAATCTGTTTTATACTAGACTTCTCAATTTTGAACTCAGGGCCTTGTGCTTGCCAGGGACATGCTTGTTCTACTGAGCCATCTCCCTGGCCCCTTCTTGTTCTGTTTTGAAGTCCCCACTTGCTTACTTACTATTTAAGACTGTCAAGGTCTTGTACATTTTCCCTCGTGTATCTGAGAGCTCTCAGGAATTCTTAGCCCTTTTTTAAAAAAATAATTTTATTGAGAAACAAAATAGCAATGAGACAGTTTCAAAACCGATTAGTAGGAAAGTTTCAATAAATACATTGTATATTGTTGTCTTAGTGGTTATTCATTGTACAAGATGTAGACATGATATCCTGTCCACAAACGCTTTCAGAACAAATCTATTTTTTTTTAATAATTTTATTGAGAAACAAATAGCAGTGAGATAGTTTCAAAACAATTCTCAGCCTTAGAAACAACCCAGGTTCTGTTCCAGCATCCTTACAGGAGTCTGCTCCCTCAGAGCCTCTGAAGATAGCACTTTGTAACTGCTTCAGCCTCCGAGTGCTGGTATTACAGGTGTGTTGCTGGTACCTCTATAATACCATCTGTTGGGCTGAGTACTATATCATTTTCTCTTACCATTTCCTGCAGGTTTCCTTGTTTTCTCTCTTATTCTGATTGTCACTTGGCACTACAGCCTCTGGCTTAAATGCAGTTAGACTTAAGTCTTGTAAAAAAGATTTCTTTCAGCCTGTGACTCCATCTCCTTTTTTTTTTTTTTTTTGGCAGAACCAGGGATTGAGCTCAGACCCTTGTGCTTGCCAGGGAAGCACTTGTTCTACTGAGCCATCTCTCCAGCCCCTCCATCTCCTTTTTCCTTCAGAACTTAAATCTATTCCTTAAGTTCCAGTGGAGGCTATGTTCAGCTCATCTTATCTCATGTAGTTTTTCCTGATTTACTCTCTAACTAGGCAGTAGAGCACAGAATTCTTCATTTTTCACTTTAGCCAAAACACTGAAATACATGCATATCAACTTAGGAAAATTCATGTATGGTAGTGCATGCTTCAAATCTTAGCACTTAAGATGCTGAAGCAAGTGAGTTGCTGCAAATCAGAGGCCAGCCTGAACTACATAGCAAACATCCTTTCTCAAAAAAAAAAAAAACAACCAAATTCAGGCTTAGTGACACATACCTGTAAAACTAGTACTTGGGAGACTAAGATAGGAGTATCAGGCTGAGGAGATGGCTCGGTGGAATAACTGCTTGCTTGGCATAGTGCAAAGTCCTGAGTTCAATCCCTGGGACTGCAAATTCAGATCAAGACAATAAAAAATAAAAACAGTATTAAAAAAAAAAGATAGGAGTATCGAGTTTGAGGACAACCTGGGCTACATAAGCAAGTTCAAGGTCTATTTGAATTACATAGTGAAATTGTGTTAACCCCCTCCCCAAAAAATATATAGTACGAATTAATTGATTGCACATTTGAGCCAAGCATGGTGGCATACTTCTGTAATCTCATCACTGGGAGGCTTAGGAAGACTGCAGTGAGTTCAGGGTTAATCTGGGCCCCAAGACCAGCCTGAACTACCTAGTGAGACCCTGTTCCCAAAAAATCAAAAATCACATTCAGCAAGGTACATTGTTAAGGCAGATACCATTAGATCTTCAAAAGAACATCAAATCATGATGGCACATACCTCTTATCCCAGCACTCAGGAAGCTGAGCTAGGAGAATTGCCTCAAGGTTAAGGTCCATTTGGTAGTATATCTTTTTTTTTTTTTTTTTTTGGGCGGAACCGGGGATTGAACGGAGGCCCTTGCGCTTGCCAGGGAAGCGCTTATTCCACTGAGCCATCTCCCCAGCCCCTTAAGGCCCATTTGGGCTACAATTGAATTCAAGGTCAGCTTGAACTACATAGTGAGACCTTGTTTCAAAAAAAATCACTGAATTTTGATCAAAGCTTCAGGACTTAAGGGACCGGGGAGATAGCTCAGTAGAGTAAATGCTTGCCTGGCAAGCTCAAGGGCCTGAATTCAATCCCTGGTTCTGCCAAAAAAAGAAAGGCTTCAGGGCTGGGAATATAGCTCAGTGGAGGATACTTAACATATGTGAGGTCCTGGGTTTGGTCCCCAACACTGTAAATGAGATAAAAATAAATTTAAGTTTTTCTTAAAATTTTTGTTTCTTAGGGTACAGCCAAAGACCGGAGCTTTGGAGACATGAAGTTTAAACAGTGCCCTACAGAGAACATGGCTCGTGAACATTTCAAAAAGCATGGAGCCGAGCACTACTGGGACCTTGCCCTGAGTGAATCTGTGTTGGAGTCTGCTGACTGAGACTGCTGCAGACCCTGGCCTCCCCCTTGCCTTTCTCCAGTCTTCTCCCTATTCTTCACAACCTACTTCAACTTGGCTGTGTGATCACAGACCTGTGCCAAGCAGGTCTGGGGCAAAGGGAGACACCATGCTCCCTCCCCCCAGTCAGCTTGGTACTTTCCTTTATTCCCTTATGTGCATATGATTAAAGAGTTATTTTTAAGATTGGTATATTTTTTACATGCTTGTAGGCATTGGAGACTGGGTCTTAGGTGATCTTTTTCCCCAGACTTCCAGCAATTGCTGTGTAGCAATAAAAATTGTTACTGATATTTATGTATATATAAAAGTGGATGATGGATGGATAGGACTGTCCAGAAGTGGGAGTAGCACATAATTTTCTGGAACAGAACAAAGTAGGAAGATGTATTAGTGGTAAAAGGATGGGAAATTAGTTCCTTGCTAACCATTAGTGGATAAAAATTACAAGTTAACAAATCATCTTAAGTTTGGGCTCAGTGGTCTTTCAGGAAATCATTTAGGTGATGGCCTGTATGGGAATGTGTGTTCCAGCTGAAGTAGACAACGGATGAGGGCTGGGGATGTAGCTCAGCAGCACAGCACCTGCCTGGCAAGTACAAGGCCCTGGGTTCAGTTTCCAGTACCAAAAGAAAAACTACTCATTTTTGTCTCTTACTAAAACAAAAAATTTAGGTAATTGACTCTTGATTCTAAGTTTTATGTAGAAAGTCAAAACACCCAGAGTAAGTCCTGTGTTGGCACACACCTGTCAACATTCAGAAGATGACAAGGTACTGCAAATTTGGGCAAATTAGCAGCGTAAGGAGACTGTTTCAATGTGAAAAAAGGCTGGGAATAGTGAGGAGGTCTTGTATTCAGATCCTTCGGGGTGAAAAAAGGTAGTGAAGAGGAAGGATGAGGGTGGTAGTAAAGCCTGTGATCCTGGTACTGGGAGCCAACAGAAGAGGATTCCAAGTTGGTGCCCAGCCCGGGCTGTTTACTACTTACCAAGACCCTGTCTCATAGGTAAAATTTTATTTTATTTTTTTTGTGGAACCAGGGATTGTAGGTAAAATTTTAAAAGGAACTTGGGATGTGGCTCAGTGCAAAGGCCCCAGACAGCCTTCAGTGCCAAAGCAAATTATATAAACTGTACATGAGGAAGAAAAGCCAAGGACTAACAATACCCAAATTCAAGTTTTACTCTAAAGCTGAAGTAGTTAAACAAGTGAAAGAGCAGCCAAATACGTTGATGGGGGTCGGCTGGGGCACAGTATAAGCCTGGTAAGAGTGAGGTCCTGAGTTGGATTTCCCATACCACCCCCAAAGAAAGATGGATGGAAGCGAATATAAGAATAATCTATAGGGGCCAGGGAGATGGCTCAGTAAGTGCTTGCCTGGCAAGTGCAAGGGCCTGAGTTTAACCCCTGGTTCTGAAAGAAAAAAAAATACAAAACTGGGGAGATAGCTCAGTGGCATAAGCAACTGCCTGGGAAGTGCAAAGTGCTAAGTTTGATTCCTGGTACCAAAAAAAAAGGCTACAGATAAATACAGTCAAATCCTTTTTAGGAACCAATAAAAGCTCAGAAAAGTGTTTGAGCTTTATGCTGCTGGAGTGATAGTACATACCTATGATCTCTGCACTCAGGAAGCTAAGGCAGAAGGGTTGTGAATTTGAGGCCAACCTCAATGACACGGTGAGACTTTGAAAAAGTTGGGAGCCTGGCATGGTACAGGCCTGTAATCTCAGCACCCAAGAGGCTGTGGCAGGAGTATCACTTAATTCAAGGCCAGCCCAAACTGTACAGGGAAACTTTGTATCAAGAAGACAAGTGTTGGGAATGGTGATGCACACCTATGCCTGCTGTTCAGGAGACTGAGGCAGATTGTAAGCCAACCTCAAAAAAGGCATACAGCATGAGTTCAAGGCCAGCCTGAACTACTTAGAAAAACTGTCTCAGACCCTCTTGCTGGCAAGCACAGGTTCCTGAGTTCCAGCACTGAAAAAAAAAGGGTAAAATGTTGATAAAAGAATGTTTTGGGTGAAATAAAAGGAGCTGGGGGAGATGGCTCAGAATAAGCACTTCCCCTGGCAAGCACAAGGGTCTGAGTTCAATCCCCATTTCCACAAAAAAAAAAAAAAAAAAAAAAAAAAAACTTGTAAGAAATTTATAGGCTCTGATAATGTATTGGAGATGGCAGTCACTATTACCCATTAAAAGCATTTCCTGAGCACCTATTGAAATGCCTACTGATTTCACTGATATCATTTCACAGTAAATGACTTCTGGCTACTCAACAAATTTAACAACCTACTTGTATTTTATACCTAGATTATCTTCTGTACAAGAAAGGATCTGTTAAGGGGCCAGGGAGATGGCTCAGTAGAATAAGCACTTCCCTGGCAAGCACAAGGGCCTGAGTGTAATCCCCAGTTCTGCAAAAAAAAAAAAAAGAAAAGAAAAGAAAAGAAAAAAAAAAAGGAGCTGTTGGTTTCATCCTTAGCATCATACACACAAAAAAGGACAAACCCTAGGGAGGCAGAAAGCAGGAAGATCACTATGAATGTGGGCTGCATAGTGAGACCCTGTCAAAAAAAAGGACAAAATTAACTGTCCCTTAATTGATAACTTGATCCTTTCCCATTCTGTTCACCCCAGGAAATCAATGCAGCCAGGCCCAGCATCTACCCTATATAATTTGGTTTTTTTTTTTTTTTTT
>PVKA01040066.1:0-19026 GCA_004027165.1 Ctenomys sociabilis | reverse complement strand
TTTTTTTTTTTTTTTTTTTTTTTTTTTTTTTTTTTTTTTTTTTTTTTTTTTTTTTTGTCTTTTTTGAGACAGGGGCTCACTATGCAGTTCAGGCTGGCCTTAAGCTCACTTTGTAGCCCGGGCTGGTCTCGAACTCACAACAATCCTCCTGCCTCAGCCTCCCGAGTGCTGGGATTACAGGCCTGCGCCACCACGCCCGGCGTCATGTAATCTTGATAAATCCACTCTCAACCAGATCTATGGGAAATGACATGACAATAAGATTGATCATGAACTGAAGATACCTGCCTGTTTCTACTTGATAGCCTGTAGACCTCAGAATGAGAGAAACAGAGAGAGAGACAGAGATAGATAGAAAGAGAGAGACAGACAGACAGAGAGGGAGAGAGACAAAGGGAGACAGAGACAGAAATAAAGACAGAAATAGACAGAGACAGAAATAGACAGAGACAGAGATAGACAGAGACAGAGATAGACAGAGACAGAGACAGAGACAGAGATAGACAGAGACAGAGATAGACAGAGACAAAGACAGAAAGGCAGAGGACGATTCCAATATAACAGAAAATGAAACACTGCTAGAGTTTAGATCCGAAAAGTACCCCTAAGTTCATGTGCTAAAGATTTGGTTGTCAATTGATAGTTTGGGGAGAAGTGATGGGATTATGGTGCTCTTTATCAAGCAGATCAATCCATTGATGAGACTGTAATTTGATGACCTTATTAGAAGGTGACAGAAAGAGAAACTGGGGCCTAGTTGAAGGAAGAGGATGAAACTCAACTGTTTCTGTTCCCAGCCCCTTCACCTCTGGCTCCTCAACTTTCTCTCTTTACACATACGAAGAGATGAAAGCTTTACTTCACCAAGCCTTTCTGCCATGCTATTTCTGCCTTCCTATAGCTACAACCTCAGAAACCATGAGCTAAAATAAATACTTCATCCTTTCAGTTGTGATTCTTGGCTCTTTTGTCATAGTTACCAAAAACTAACACAGACTGGTCCCCTTGAGTAACTTGTTTCTTGGGTTCTCTGTATCGGAAGCTTAACCTGGGGCCCAGCACACACTATTGTCAAAGAAAGGCTGCCTTTTTCCTAGGTAGTTTTAATAAGGATCTTCCCAGAACACATTGGACAGTCTTACAGAGCAAAATCTTGCACCATAAAATGCAGCTATTTCTGAGATATGGAATGATTCTAACTTGGAACATGCACCGTTAAGGCAAGCAGATTACTGACCACTAAGCTGGAAAAATGGAACGTTTTTAAATATTCACAAAATGATTTTTTAAATGAACAGCTGAAAGAATCTCTGATAATAATGATGAAAGCCTCTATTTTCACATTGTTTAGGAAGTTGGGTCTTACAGAAAGCAAAACTGGACTTTGGTGAGCTTAGGTAGAAAGAGATTTATTGGTTACCATTTAAGAGTAATTGAGAATAAGGCAAACACCAAAGAAAAGGAGGTCGAGTGCTCGTTGTCCTCCGTTGTCCCCCCACCTGTTTCTCCCACCAAACTCCTCCCTTCTACTTTCACTGGATGCCAGCTTCAATCTCAAAGGCAGCTTTCTTCACAAGCTGAACAACCTGGAGAAAGGCAGGTTCTAAACCTTTCCGCCCTCCACACTACTTCTCCAGACGTTGTCCCAGTTTTTCTCTGTATTCCCACATTGGGCAGACCCGGAGAAGAGCACAGACCTCAGGCCCGAGCTTGCTTCAAGTTCCCTCTACCTTAGATCTCCTATTTGGCAGAGCAAACGACATCTAAGAAGGTAGTAACTCACACTTAATTATTTATTCAATAACTTATATACAAAATGAGAAGGCCGACTAGAGCACTTGGGAAAGTTTGATGTTAGCTCTGCTTCTCGGAACTCCTCTAACAGGGAGCACTCTCCCTTCTTACCAGAAGTCAAGCCTCAGCTCCTGATGCCTGAAAGAAATCATGGCTGAAGATCAGCTGAGGCAAATCTACACCCTCCTCATCTCTCATGAAACAGGGATATGACATGAGTTTGTAGGGACAGCAAGAAAGCTCAGTGGGCTAAGCACCTGCTTTGTCAAACTCAGGGACCAGGGTTCAACCCCCTGTCCCATATGCTGTGCCACCCTCCCCACCCCCCAGCATGCTGGGCCAGCCACCGAGTCCTGGCGTGGTGGCACACATCTGTAATCCCAGTACTGGCAAGGCTGAAAACAGGAAGATCACTACAAATCTGAGCTATACAGTGAAATCCTGTACCTAATACATAAATAATAATAAAAAAAAAAAAACCTGAGTTTGTAGAAATGAGGCTTTAATACAATCAGGTGACCATAATTTATGAGTAAGAACTTCTGCTGAGGAAGGAAACGAATCCTAACCTAATGAATACAGGAACTGAGTGACTTGGAATTTCATTTCTGGAAACAATGGCCAAAGGAAACAAAGCAGTTTAGAGAAGGACCATCGCTAGCATTTTCAGGAAGTAAAGGGGTCTGAGAAACAGGATGGACTGTTAGGTCGGAGAAGCCCACCGCGTGAAGAAAGACTCCAAGAGACGTCCTCTCATGCAAAAGCAAGGGGATTTTATTTTCCATGCATGCATGGGGCTCACTGAACGAGCAGGAACAGAGAAGCCCGGAGCTGACCTTGGGCTGGATTTTAAGCCTGAAGACAAAAGGGAGGAGGGGTTTTGCAAGTGCGGTTACAGAAGTGAATGGCATTGGTTAGTTTAGGTTGACCTTTAAAATAATTAGTGGGTTTGAGAATAGATGACTTTTTAGGGTAACTAAGAGGGGATAGTTTAAAGTGTAACTATGGGTCAACTCTGGTTTCGGTTCCCTAAGAGGGTGTAACAGAACAATGTGACCTATTTCACAAGAATGTTCTCAGGCCTCAAGAATGTCTTCGGGCCTGAGGTGATGTTTGCTCAAACTGGGCCTGAGGTTTATGACCCTACCTAAGGTTTCAGGAACTTGGATTACTCAACTCAGTTACAAACCGGTGGGGGGGGTGTCTCTCTTTGGAGATTTTAAAATTTTTTAAATTTATTTGGGCAGTGCCACATGGCTCAAGCCCTAGGTGAGCTCTGCGCAGGTGAGTGCACCAGCCCCATGATTAGCCTGCAGCCTGAAACCAGCTGTCTCTTTAACTGGCACAGGGAAAAAATTCAAGAAGCGCTTCTAAGCCCATAAAACAACCGAGGCTTGCAGCCACGTCATAATTCTGAATCCCAGCACCATTTCCCATCTTGGCTCCCCCAGAGGGGACAGATGCCCTGTCGAATCTTCACCTGTGCGGTTATATAAGATAAGACCCTGGAATCTTGGAGCACAGATCATAACGTGTAATTAAACAAACCTCTACAGACAGTGTAAAATATTGTATCCTGTCTCTCACAGATGAGATTATTTAGCCCTCCCATAACCTTCAAATAACACATTGCACCCTCTATCATCAATCTATAATTCAAAGAGGACATCTCTTCGCCTCCAGAGGTTTCTGTTGTGACAGTGGCTATGGGCAGGCTGAGGCAGGGCATGTTTTATTAGGAAAGGCAAAGTCGGCTTGGGTCATAATTTCATAAATCTCATTAGTGCTTATAGTGTCTTATTTCCAGGTATGATAATATACCATTTCTACTTGCGAAACGTATCTCAGCCAGAAAGATGGATCCCAAGGCCTCTCCACAGGCTGCTGCGGGGAGCAAAGGGCTGCCTGTGGTGGAGGGGCTGTGCCAGTGCTGATAAGAGGCTCTGCAAAGATCCACTGTCCTTTGCCTGCAAACAGCATCTTAATAAAAGGTCAGAGAGCAGAGCAGCCTCTATCTGATCCCCCTAGGGGGACAAAAGCAGGAGTTTTGTGAAGGCTGTAACAAATAGCCTTTCTTTCACACCCATCCTCTGCTTCTTCTGGTCCAGTGTCATGTAAATTAGGCACCGGGATTCCTCCCAGTTCCAATTGCACTTGTCCTTGCAGAGGTGGAACTGCCCCGTGTCTCAAACAGAGGTTAAACTGCAGCTGGAGAAGCCCCTCCTGGAGAAACCTAAAGCTTCCTCCCTCCCTCCATCCTCGAAGCCGTTGCGCCCTGTGGCCTTGGATCTGAATTGCACCCAGAGGTTAGAGGCAATTAATATTCATTTGGAAACCATTATCAAAGACCAAATCCAGGTGAGCGCAAGGATAAGGTGCAAGGGATCTTATGCTATGAATGACTACTACAAAGACAACAATATGTGATGTATTGATCGTTATAACTCTCCTACCAACCTGTTTTGAAGCTCTCTCATTGCAAACTCTTTCTCAATAAAATGAATTTTTAAAGGTTTGTTTGTTTGTTTGTTTAAAGAAACATTTGTGAGGGAATCTCTTATTCCACTGAATCAAGTTACATTTTTTTTTTTTTTGACAGAACCAGGGATTGTACTCAAGCCATGTTAATAAGCTGAGCTGTGGAAGGCTCAAGTCAACAGCTTCAGACTTTGCCAGCCCCGTGGATAACCCACTACTATTGTGCACTACTGGACCATATTGGAATATTTTGCTGAATTCATTCACCTACAATATTTGGATGGCAATGGAATACCCATCTCTGACAAAACTAAACAAATAAAGGGGATATAAACAAAGGACCATTTTGTATCCGTATATACAAAATAGGATAAATATACAGCTACTTTCTCTTAATTCAATGAATAGAAAAATTTGTACTAAGAGTGTTTGGACAGGATATCATGTCTGCATCTTGTGCTATGAATGACTACTACAAAGACAACAATATGCAATGTGTTCATTGTTGTAACTCTCCTACCAACTTGTTTTGAAAGTGTCTCATGGCAACTTTTTCCTCAATAAAATTAATTTTTAAAAAAGTAAATTATCAAAATTGAAAAAAAAAAGAA
Source organism: Ctenomys sociabilis (assembly GCA_004027165.1). NCBI lineage: Eukaryota > Metazoa > Chordata > Mammalia > Rodentia > Ctenomyidae > Ctenomys > Ctenomys sociabilis. The sequence goes on along the minus strand of PVKA01040066.1, from coordinate 14,143 downwards.
TGGCAGACAATACAATCACAAAAAAAAAATTGTAAAGTTTATAAAATCTGATGGAATTCTAAAAAATTAAATTAAATTAAATTAAATTAAATTAAATTAAATTAAAGAAACATTTGTGTGTTGAAGAGAAGGAGCAGGGAAGGGAGCCAGAGGAGGTCCTAAGGGAAGACCTCCGCTACAATAGCACAGTGTGCTCGGAGATACCATGGTGGTTTGGGAGCTGCTTAAGACCAAGCCTGAGAAATAAGAGGGGGGAACTATAGCAGGAACTGGGCAGGAGAACGTTCCAGATGGAAGGAGTGGCAATCGCAACAGTGTCCCATGCTGCTGTGGCTTGGCAGACACGCGCCCATTATCTCCACACTGTCATTCACAGTGCCCCTTTTGCATCTCTAGAGCACCTAAAGTTATCTGCATGATAAATTATATGGTCTCCTTCACGATTCGGCACACCAAGAGGGCTGGGAGTCATCTGGCTTCCTAAGGTGTCGATGCTGTTGCAGACCGAAGTCTGGTAAGCTCTCCTAAGGGTACCAGGCTGGCTGCATTTTATTCAGCAGGCAGTGAGAAACCAATGAAAGGAAGTTAAGCAGGAGACTGCACAAAACCAAATTCTTATTTAAGGGAGTTAACTCCAGCAGCAAAGTGGAGGATGGATTATTGTAATGGGTAACTCTGGACTCAAGGAGACCAATTAGTTTAGGAAGACTCATGGCTCATATCCAAAAGAAATGTGTTCTCCATATCAGTGCCTTCCAATAGAAAAGTACTGCGGGGCCCTTCCGTAATTTAAAATATTCTAGTAGCCACATTAATCAAAGTAAAAAGAAACAGATGAAATTAATTTTAATACGGTTTATGTAACCCAATATATCAAAAGTAGTAAAACTATACCATGGAATAAAAATGAAAGAATTAGTAAGGTTTTTCATAACATTCTTTTTCTGTTCTTTCTGTACTAAGTCATAGAAAGCACCTACCCGTGCAGCACATTGCCCGCCAGGCTCTGATCTTGGAGCAGCCGCACGTGGATGGGAGTCAGTATTAGACGGCTCTGGCACAGACGGAGAGGACAGATACACAGGACAAGCTAGATGCAATCTAAACACTGTAGCACTTTAAAGAGCATTTTTCACAGGCATATTTCCTAGGACTTTATCAAATAAGTGATGAAGCAGCTTTACAAAATAAGTGTGTTTTTTATGTTACAACCATAACATAAAACACATATAAGAAAAACCAGAAAGTTGGGCTCCACAGAACTAACAGATAGTAGAAACCGGTCTTGAACCTGGATCTTTGCTCTCCCTTGCACTCCTCTTTGTCCTGTGAACGCAGGCTCGCGCTAGCGCTGCTCAACTTCCCGGCCTGCGCGCTCCTGGAGCGCCCTCCTCGTCTCTTTCTGCCTCTTTCTGTTTTCTTCCGTATTGGAGACCAAGAATAAAACTCAGAAGTACTAGGGAAAATTCAAGAAGTCTAGAGATAGGAATAGCCTGGACAAAGGTACAAAGGAGAAAAAGTAATGGAATTCTCCTGAGCCAAAGGGTGCTTTATTCTTAGGAGTCAGATCCATCTTATGTTCCCATCAGGGTAACACAGATCTGAGATAATCAATTTATAATGAGAAAGTTTGATTTGGATTTTGATGCTTTTCAGGCTGCCTTCTGGCTCTGCTGCCACAGAGACGAGGCAGTGGATAATGGCAGGAATCAGGGGCAGGGCTGGAAGAGCAAAGCCCTTTCTCTCTTGGCCAGGAATAGGAAAAGCTAGGTTGGGATTCCAGTTCCACTCTCAAGTTGGACCACAGGCTCCCAGTGGTCTAAGTCTTCCACCAGTTTCCATCTCTTAAAGTTTCCAGCATTTTCCAGGAGTGGAGTCCACACTTTTAACATGTAGGCCTTTCTGGGACATTTCACCATCAAATGGCAACAGGCCTGAACACAGCTGAATTCTTTCTCTATTTAGTTCAGGGTTCCAGGCAGGGTGCTAAATTGTAAACTTCACCCTCTACAAATGAAAGGTAGACTTCATGACAGGATTGCTGGAAATATTCCAAATAGATCCTGCAACAGTTTTATATATACAATTTTATATATACTCACATATACGGCAGCAAGATTTATCATGTTAGAAAATTGTCATAATTAAATCCCTGATTATATCCCTCCCCCTGGTGATAAATTTTCCATAGCTCCCCATCAATGCATGGAGAATATAAGTGTAGAAAATACAAGTTAACACACAAGCAGCAAGTAAAGGCTGTGTCGAGACAAAGGCAAGAACAAGACATGGAGGAAAAATTAGAAGAATATAAAGACCGAAAGACAGAAAGCTAAACTTAAAAGTGAATATAGAAGAATATTTTTATGTCTTCTTGGTAATTTTCAAAATTAAAATATAAAAGCATTAATCACAATATGAAATACTTATCATCTGAGAAATGGAGAATTAATATGGCAATGGATCTGTTGCAAAATGTAGCCCTATGACAGGCAATTTAGAAAAGAGAAAATACAAATGACCAGGGTCTTCGTTAGTTTCCTTTTAGCTAAGACATACTCCCCAACACCCACAAGTGAAAGGAGGAGAAGGCTTTGGGGGCTCACAATTGGCAAGGTCAGCTGGCTTTGACGCAAAGTGGCATGGCAGAGGAAAAGCCACACAGATTCTGGTGGGACAGGGGACAGAGAAAGAAGGGAGAAGCCAAGGAGGAAGGGAAACCCTTCCAGATCATGCCGTAGCAGCCCTCTTCTGACCGGTCCCACCTCCTGATAGAAGCAATATGGCGAAGCCAGTGAAAAAGTTACATTTTTTGTTATATAGGTCTTGCTTTATCTTGGTCTTAACCATCCAGAGGGAAGTATAAAAATGAGGTATAAAAAGTAAAGACAGGAGCCAGGGAGATGGCTCAGTAGAATAAGAGCTTGCTTGGAAAGCACAAGGGTCTGAGTTCAATCCCTGATTCTGCAAAAAAAAAAAAAAAGTAAAGCCATATGAATATGCTGAGCTGTAAAAGGCTCAAGTCAACAACTTCTGACATTTCCAGTCATGCAGATAACCCACTGCTATTATGGTCTACTGAACTATATTGGATTACTTTGCTGAATTCATGCACCTACAATATTTGAACGGCAATGGAATACACATCCCTGACACAAGTAAACAAAAAAGGGGGATATAAATGAAGGACCATTTTATAGCGAAAAAAAAAAAAAAAATATATATATATATATATATATATATATATATATATATATATATCTGTATATACAAAATAGCAGAGATATACAGCTACTTTCTCTTAGTTCAATGACAAGAAAGTTTTGAACAAATAGTGTTTAGACAAGATATCATGTCTACATCTTGTACTCTGAATAACTACTACAAAGGCAACAATATGCAGTGCATTAATCATTGTAACTGTCCTACTGACCTGTTTTGAGACTGTTTACTTGCTACTTCTTTCTCAATAAAATTCATATTAAAAAAAGCTATAAATTCCATATTCCCGACACCTTTCAGTACTGCCAGTACGAGTACAGGAGGCTTTTGGTGGGCGGGGGGAGCACGGCTATGTATAGACCATAACCAGTAAACACTTGCAAGGATGCTAAAACTTACAAGTAATCATGGAAACGAGAGAACAGAAACCACACAGCACTTGCTTGCTCATCAGACTGGGAAATGTGAAAGCCGGTGACTGCTAAGGGCTTTCCCAGATGTGGGAGACGGGCACTTCCACACATGAAGCAATAAGTGCAGGTAATGTTTATAGAAAGTGCTCTTATCTAATAAAAAAAAATTGCATGTAGTTTTGGAATCCAAGCCATGACTTTTATTAATCATACATCCAAAATAAAATACCACTTAATAAGTGCAAAAGGGAAAGGACAATTTGATCAATTTTTAGAAACAGACAAAGAGAAAGAAAACTGATGTCAATCTATACATCTAAAAATGTGGATTATTTACCAATAATATGCTAAGAAATGTTAAGAACTATAAAAGAAGACACTGATTTCATTTTTTGACTTGAAAGAGTGTTCATAGTATATTTCAGATTAAAGAAAAAATGGAAAACAATATTATCTGATCCATTTTTATAAATAAAAAAGTCAAACCTCAAATTTCCTTAGTAAAGATCATATATAACTACAGAAACAGAGGCAATGGACTTAAAAAATAAGACAATGAAAAATTATTTTACTTTAAATGCCTCTGTAATTATTGAATAATTTAATATTATTTGATTTTAATTGATGCCAAAGATAACTATCCGAACAGTTTTTAAAAATGTTTTTAGGGATGGGGTCTAAGCACCTCCTTGGCAAGTGCAAGGACCCCAGGTTTGATCCCCATGTCACATGCTGTAGCAATACCAGAACCCTGGGCACTCTGTACCAGCCGTAGAAACTGGGCATGGTGATGCATACCCATAATCCCAGCAGTGGGGAGGCTGAAATAGGAAGATCATTCTGAGTTTAAGCTTCATAGGGAGACCTTGAACCAAATAAATAAAATATGAAAAAACATTTAAATGGTTCTGGCTTACCTCTAGGACTATGACAACCAGAAAAGAAACTAGCAAGATAAAAACAACACAGAAAGCACAGCGAGAATCAAACAGAAGAGAACAGATGGAGTTGGAAAAGATGCCCACAATTAAGTGAGTTGGGACTGGGATTTATTTAATTAGTATTCATTTCATCATTGTTCAAGTGGAGCATCATTTTAATAGAGCCACGAAGCTTACAAGTTTAGATTTATCTGCCAACATCTGTACCTGTTTTCACTTAAGTGTTTATATCAATTTTCAAGATAGGCATTTTAAGGGTATAAGTGCTTGAAAAAACATTCCTAACCTTGCAAATTTTCAACCTCTCATCTATTGTTGGAAGAGAATTATTTTTTCAACTGAAAACTATCAAAATTTATCCAGGAAAGTAAAATCTGGAGTTTGGTCTCTTGCATAAATTGTTGACATACAATTTGCTGCTGTGCTAGGCATGGGTAAAAAAGATTAGTTTGCATCCCTAAGCTCAGGAATTCAGATCATAAATGGTCAAGTGAAATAAACTAAGAGTTTTAGTAGAGTTTAATAGGTGTCATAATAAGGGACATTTTCAAGGAAATCCCTGATCATGTTACCTAGTTTCCTTGTTTTACACACCCACAGAACTTTGCACTTCTTGGTCACACTCAGCATCATTTTAATTAATCGAATATTATCAGCCTCCTGTCTTTCATTCTGATGGTGTGAACCGTTAGCCATGATAGTTAGTGCATAGTTGGGCCAGGGAAGTACTTGTCCACAAAGTGAAAAAAGGTGCTTGGTGCAGAGATGGAACAAACAGAAGAGTTCCCGTTGAAGGAGCAGGCAAGGAGTTTTCTCAAAAGGTGAGATATTTGAGTTTAATCTCCAACACAATCTGAGAACCCCCCCGAGGAGTGAAGACAGAAAATACCAGGATGTCCTCTGAGAATAGCTAGTATTTTAGTGTGAACACAGCACATAGATTATTATGTGTACCTGCGAAAAGTTGAGACCACAGACTTGGAGATCAAATCCTAGAAAGCTAAATACAAAGGACTGCACAGATTTTTCTTATAAGGAACAAAGAGATAGTGGGAATTTTTAAGCAAAGGAGAGATTTAAAAAGTGTATGCTTTAGAAAAGCATCCCATGTGCATAGAAAGAGGAAAGATTGAACAAACAGGAGAGCAATTCTGAAACACAGTAGGTTCTTTAAATATCTGTCAAATGAATGAAAGGCCAAACAGAGTCAAGCCTTTACATTTAAAATTTGTGAGCATTAGAAATGCCTCTCCTTAAACTTGCTGATTACTAGCATCAGACTCTGCATGACTGTGCCAGATATCCCAGCTTTGCCTAAAGAACCAAATTGTTCTAAAGAACCAATTTAGGGCAAGCAGGAATGAAATACTGAGTGCCGAATGAGACAGCTGAGCAAGGCAAAATGGATTTCATCAATGGCTAAAGATGATATTCAAAAAAAATATATAAAAAGGGGGCTGGGGAGATGGTTCAGTGGAATAAATGTTTCCCTGGCAAGCACAAGAGCCTGAGTTCAATCCCCAGTTCTGCCAAAATAATAATAATAATAATTAATAATAATAATAATAATAACAAAGATGGTATTCCAGTAAGCCATTTGTCAATAGCAGGAACAACTGCATTTAGAACTGCAATGATTTTACTTTTTTAAATCATGTACTAGAAGAATTTCAGCAGTGATACTAGGAGTTAAAGAAGAAATAGAAAAGCACTGTATGATTTACCCTTGCTTCTACTTTATTATAAAAAGTTAACATGAGAAATCTTGAAAATAGGTTGTGCTGTAATCCTTTGACTTTCAGGAATTTGGGCAGCGTGGCTTTCTGACGACAGACTGCAGACCGAAGCAGCATTCTGGTCTCTTTGTCTTCATGAGAAGCAGATTTAGCTGCCTAAATAATTTTCATGAACGTGAACAAGAGAATTAAGAATACATGGTCTTCAAACTTGGAAAACACCTATCCCGTGGGTCCAGGCAGCAGACGGATTCTCACAGCAATGTTATTGTTTCTGACTTTCATTCTGATAATAAGATAAATTTATGCAGCCCAATATTTCATTCTGCCTGTGCTTTGCAGTTCTGTGTGGCCTTTCACTTCACTAAATTAAGAAGTAGGACCATGACAGCTCCTCAACTCCATAATTCCAGCCCTAAGATAATACTGAGTCTGAATTTAGTGACTATTCTCTTCCTCAGCAACTGTTAAGTACTGGAAATCAGCTGAGTCTCTGTATGTTTGGGTTTTCTCATTAACAGAGATCCTCAGCTGCTCTCTAAGGGCCTTCCCAGTACCACCATTCTCGTGTTTACAAGAGAAGATACAACTAGAGATAATTAAGGGTCAAAACGTCTAACGATCAGCAGAAAGACCGAAGAATCAAAACTCAGTTCTGTTGGCTTTTAAATACCAAGTGCTTTGCCCTCTCTTCTAATAATTGGTAAGACACACGACTTTGGCACGGAGCTTCTTAACATTTCCTAGATCGCCATTTTTTCCTCCCTCTACTTGAAATGCGTTGCCTTTCACAATGCCAGTTGTACAATCCATTCTTTCATTTCACTTATCCTGGATACAGTTAGTTTAACCAGGCTGCGTTTTGTCTCTGACAGCTACAGGACTCTTCTTTTGCTCTAGATGCTACCCAGCATGGATGTCGTAATACATTTCCAATAAAATACGTGAACTTGTTCAGAGGAAGTAGTAGGAGGCAAGAAATTGGAAACTGGAGTCTCACACTGTGTGAGCCGCAGGAAACTGGGCCGTACACGAAAATGTCTGCTCTTTGACGATGCCTCTCTGGCGTTCTTCTTAACACAGGTCCCTTTCCAGGACACAGTTCTTGTTATCAGTCCATCTCCTGCCCCTGCAGAGTGACAATATCATAAACCCAGCTCCAAAGGCTTCTCATTGTTTTATATTTAGTTGCTTTCTCCTCCTTCCTCTCTTCTTTTTTATTTTTTCTCCTTAATTTCACAGACACTTGGCAAAACTAATGTAAATGCCCTCCCTGAGATCTATTTTTTTCCAAAGAGAGAAAGGGGGTGGGAGGGGTGTGGAGGCATGGATTTGTTCTACTTGAGTGTTCCTGTTTTTCTTAGCGGAACAATCGGATTCTTTTCCCCCAGTGTCTCTCACCAGACCATTTTAGATTTCTTAAAATAAAAGTGAAGACTCTGAACCCCACTCCTCTCCCCTTTCTGTCTCGCTCTCACTCAGGACTCAGAAGGGTCATGTGTCTGGGTACCTCAGCACTTCCTGTGCTTTCTGCTCCAGCCTCTGGTGTCCTGTTTGACTCTCAGACAGGACATTCCCTCTTGTCTCAGCTGTTCCTCCACCAATGCAGACTGAATTACAGTGACATTAGGCTCTCCACCTCTCCTCAGATAACTGGCTCTGAGAGCTTGGTTCTGCGTGTACCTGCTCCATCCCGAGGACCGGGACACAACCTGCTCCCTTTCTCTGCTCTCTTGCCTGGCAGATTGCTCTGGAAAAATGAGAGAAGTCTGAAGTTGTCAGCCTTCTATCCCACACCTGCATCTTGTAGGACTTTTAGAAAAAGAAAAAAAAAAAAATCAAAAGAACTCTTAGCTCAAGCCCTTGACATTTCTCATCTGGACTTAAAAGGTAACAGTGGCTTTTCCCCAGTAAACTCCTTAAGGGCAAGAACACGACAGCCTCCCCAAGGCCTAACACAGTGTTGGGAATGTAAAAGCTGCTCAGTAAATTCTAAATGGATGATGTTGTAGGACATTATATTCTTTTTCTAAAGTCAAACTATGAGTATCTTAATTGAAACCTAAACTGGAATCAATTATTTCTTTTAATTTCCTCCGCTGATTGATTCCATCCCATACTGTGAACCCTAATCAAGAAGAGAAGCTCTCAGTCATTTGATTATGTCATTGTATGGACCACAAGACAGCAGGGGGAACAATAGGTCAACCATGACATGTCCCATGGTATTCTTTTAATTATGCAAATATCCATCTGTTCAAATATGTAAATAATACATATTGGATTTATTTAAAATATATTTATTAAGACACAGAATGAAGAAAATGTGTACCTGATTTTGGATCCATAAAAAAACGTGAATGGCACCTACCTCATTTTAAGTTTGGCAGGGTCTTCATTTTCATGGAGCACTCTTTCTCTGTGATCAGAATGCTAATTTATTTTCATTGCAATTTAAACACCTGTGGCCAAGTCTTTCTCATTTAAATTCTAAACGTTAGAGTTCTAAACATCACAATTATGTAAATAGTCAAAGTAAGGGGCAGTGTTATTCTTAGGCTTCCCCCTCCACATCATTCCACTCCTCCAAATCATGACTTCACTTTGAAATCCCAGAAAGGAAGGAAGGAAGCTAATATTCCTGTATGAACCCAGAAGTTCAGTTTGGAGTAGAACAGGAAGGCCAAGTCTTGGCCATGTATTTTTAAGAGAACAATAACAGCAACAAAAAAAGTGTAAAAGTATCTAATGTTTGTTCAGTACGTATAATATGCTAGCTACCACACCATACCCTTGATGTGAATTTGTTGCATATGTATAACCCGTATAGCAACCCTTCCATGACTCTCAGTCATACTATGAGACACCCATTTCTCAACTCAGGAGTCTGGTACTAGAATACATGGAAACTGCTGTAGGTCTACAAACCAGCCAGTGGTGAGGCAAGGATTCAAGAGGAATTTGAGTTCTATAATCTGCTATGGAGGACCACCTGGGTGGCTCCTCTTGAAAGAGGAGCAGTTGTCTCTATTTTTGGCTGTGCCAGACCCTATTTCAATATACTGATGTGCACAGAGCTGGTCAGGACATTTCTTTATCCCTTCAGTTGGCTTTAAGCAATGCATATCAGTCTAGCCAGGGTGCTGATGGTAGTCTTTGAAGATGGCAGTCCTGTTTCCCCTGACTCTTACCCATTGCTTCTTCATATGAGCCAAGATAAGATCAAGAGCCAGTGCTCTAGGCCAGAGAGATGGCTCAGTGGAATAAGCACTTCACTGGCAAGCACAAGGGCCTGAGTTCAATCCCCAGTTCCACAAAAAAAAAAAAAAAAAAAAAAAAAAGAGAGAGAGAGCCAGTGCTTTGAACTGTTTTCTGGTATCAAGCCTGGAGATAGATGCTGTTATGGTTTCTTTCCAGTTGTACTCACAAAGCCTCATGCAGTCATTGGGGTGATTAATTAATGATCAATGCTGGGAGTATAGGTAGAAGTGCTTCACCCACCTAAGCATGGATAGCCTACATCCAATGTGGGGAGGGGAGAGAGGCTTCCTAGCTTCCACAATCATTGTTCCTCCCTTTGCTCTTTGCTGTTTTCTGCCACCATGAGCTGATGTCCTCTGCCATGTGCCATTGTGCCTTAGAGTCAACCAAGTATAGATGGAAACCTCCACTAACTTAGAGCTAAACAAACTTTTCCTTTTTTAATTTTAATTTTGGATGTTGTGTATTTTGTTCAAACAATGAGAAAAAAAGTAACTAAGACAGAGGCTTATGACTTCCTGGGGCTTGAAAGGTTGCACTTCAGAGATGAAGCACTGAGCTCAACACATGCTCTCAATTGTGTTAGGCAGGGTGCTCTTGCTGTATATCCTTCTCTCTGTATATTATCGCAGAGGTTATTTCAGGCCTCCTACAGAGACCAGCTCATTAGCACATACCTACTGCCCACTATTCTCACAGTCACTCATCATCAAGCCACTCCTTTCATTATGAATGCATAAAACCTGGGTTCAGCCCTGAGTCAAGGCCTTTGGTCCAGATAGCCATCATCATGGCTGGACTTAGGACCTTTCAGCTCCCCCTAACTACAAATATGTTTTAATGTCTTTATTCTCACTGTGGACTTCCCTGGAAGTGGTTGATTGGAATGAACTCACTAGAATCCCAATAACTTTTCACGGAATTACAAATATAAAATTCCTGGGCTGCAACAAGGACTGGGACTATTATCTTTAATGCCTGTCACAACAAGACACACTGTTGGAAATTATCTAAAGAATTAAAATTGCACAAGGAAATTTTCTAAATAATCAGGCATGGTCATAAAGAAATATGATCTGGAAAAGATGATATATTAAATGAGTAACATTTGCAACCCACAGTGGCTTTGAAAGCTGGTGTGCCATCCAGAGCAGGCAGAGATGAAAAGACCCCAACCATCAGAGGGCTCGGTCACTGAGGGCCTTAAGGAACTCGCCTTCCAATTTGATAGAGCTCCAGTGTTCACACCCTGCTCTGATGTCCCATGAGGCTTCCTCCAGCACAGATCCCCTTGAGTCCTCCATAAAATGATCTTCACCAAGGCTTAATGAAGCAATTCTGCTCCTATATAGCCCTGATCCTTTCCCTGATACTCCTCTGCTTGTTTCAAATATTGGAATCCCTGTACCTGAGTATACCTAAGAATTCTTTGCCTTGAGCTGTACATATTTATACTTTATTCATTTATCTCCACTCATCCAAGCAGTTATACAGTAAGAGTCTAAATATTTGTCCTTGTCAACTTGAGACTTCACAGTGAATGGAAAAGAATCTGCAGCACACTTGTTGTAAGAGTATTGCCAGAATATTTAAACTCTTTGTATCTCTATTTGTTGATCTGTAAAATGTAGACATGGTGATATGTGCCTATAATCCTACCAATCTGGAAGCTGATGAAAGAGGATTCTGTGAATTGGAGGTAAGTTCAGACTACATAGCAACACCCTGACTCAAACAAACAAACAAACAAATAAGCTAGAGGTCAGAAGCTTGTAAGAATAATGAAAATAATATATATAAGAAAGTTTGAGACAGCACACAGTCCATGAATCTTTACTTATCCAACAAATATTGAGAGTGCTCTTAGCTCCTGTCTCCTCTAAGTGCTTGGAATACCCTGGAGCATTTAAACTTCTGGGGCTTTGTCCTAGAATATGGAGTCAAATAAGCTACTGACAAATTAGTGATGCATGTACTGTTACAGGTAATAAGTGTTATAGATTAGAAAAGAAAGAAAGTACATAAAGAGGGCAGGAATGTAGGGAATGCTCAAGGCAGAGGGGTAGCTCAGAGTATTAAAAAGAATGATGGTTGACCGATCCAGAAAGTTAGCCAGGCATCACTGGGAAGGAGAGAGTTCTGTGCAGAAAAACAGCCACTGCCAAAGGAAGTTTGGGAGGATCTGGAAGACTGTGTCACTGGGGCCAAGTCGTGGAGGAAAGGAGTGGTGGGAGATAATATCAGAGCAGTTACTGGGATCAGTGTGTAGGCATGGGGCCATTGGAAGGATGTGGGCATGTATTTTTAAGTGATACGTGAGCGGACTACTATTCAGAGCCTGGTGGAATAGATAATTCTTTGGACAGTTTTCTTATTGTTAAGCATCTTCTGTGTCTTGACTGTAGTGCTTGCTACTCAAGGACGTATCTTATTCATCTTCATGGTTCCAATGCTCAACATAGTACCCAAGACATAGATCATACTCGGAACATTTTCTGAATGGACAGCATTATTCTAGCTAGTTATTTAAGGGATTTTGTTTTAGGCGTAATGACTGTACTTGGTCAAAATGTGCATGTCTCTGGATTTATAATAATATTCCTTCAATTTCTCTCAAGTTATAACCCTTGATGAATAGGTATTCTTACTGCAAAATCACTGGCCTACCTCACACCATGAATGAAAGGGTATAGACTTGAAACTCAGAAGACCTGGCTTTGATTACCAGAGAGACCACTTACAAATTATGTGAATTTCAGCAAATTATGTAATACCTCAGAAATTTGCTTATTAACCTAAATGTCATCTCCATCATGGAAACAAGGATCAAAAACTGTAATGTGTAGGAAATTATTTTGCTAAAGTGCTTTGCAATAAACAAGTACTAAATATTTTAACATAATTCAGACACTAGCAAACATTTGCCATAAGTATGATATTTTCTTTAAAACATGTATTATATAGATATGTTTCTATAAAACATTTATATGTATGAAACATATATTTACTTAAAACAATTATATATAGTATTTATATATGTAAAACATTATACAAAGCATTATATATGTAAAATGCACACATATATATATATGTACTTTCTGGCAGAAGAGCCAAAAATTTTGTTACACTGTTGTCAATCTACAGTGCAACAATCCATTTCACCAATGAAACAAACAATTCTACTGTTCTAGTGGAGTGTCAAACCATCATATTTTTCTCTCATATATGTGAGAATCTTTCAAAAGGATCATCTTGCATGACTAAGAGACCATTCATGATGCAGCATGCATGATACCTAACCAGTATTAACACCTTACCAGATCATGTGACCTATTCAGAAATTCGGTTATAATACAGAAGATACACTTGATATCCCACTGCACCCCCACCACTTAGCAATTAGAAAACCAGGAGTATCGATCTATGATCCCAAAGATCTTTCCTGACTTGATTCCCTAGTGCCATATTGGGAACAAGCTTGGAGTTCCCAATGGTGTTGGCAAGCCAGCTGCCCAACTGATTCAAAAGCCACTTCTCAACTTCTATCATTTTTTCCCCAAACTGATTTATGTGTTTATAAATATACATATCTGATCATCTCCCACATGGAAGAGGTTATAAATACACAAAAAAAGAGATAGAGCTGCACCTGTTTTCCACCACTGAGATAACATATCCAATTCTAGTTGACTCTGGGGAACCAAAGTCAATTGGACTAATGGTTTATGAAAGAGAACTTAGATTATTTAACTGGTTTGATTATTTTTAAATACAAATAAATACAAAATTTAAGTAGTTGTAAAACTCTGACATGTATCCTTCTACCAGACTGTTTTGACCCATGATGAATAGATCTCTTTTTTTCAAAATTAGCTGAAAATAGAATGTGAAGTTCAATAGTCTGAGTTTAATATTGTCCTATGCAGTGTTAGTTGCAGCTCTAATCAAGTGAAAAAAGTCAATTATCAGGTATAAGTTAAGAACATCTATAAGAGTAGGCCTAGATCCCAATGTATTTTTGGAACAGTGAATTTAAATTAAAAGTTCCGAGAAGCACAAGGAAGGATATATTTGATATTAATTAAGCACCTACTAATATCTTACACTCTGACCTATATTATTAGAATTGAGGGATAATCTACCTAAAGGAATTTTCAAACAGAAATATACAAAAAATGGTGAAATAATTTATTTGTACATTCATCAAGATTGCTTTCTTCAAGGAAGGAATACTTATAAGGAAGTGGATAATTTTGTAAAATGACAGAGGTAAATTTATGAAAGTTTCCACCAGGGCAATCAGATTGCTCATACAAGATTAATGCATTTCAGCAGATAGAGGTGACAAGAACAGCTCTGAAAGGACACCAAACATATGAGGTTGAGAATTTCTTAATGTGGCTAGATTATACAGAATATAATGATAGAGAAAGGCAAGACAAAATAGAAGTTGGAAAAAGAGACAGGGGGAGGGAGGGAGGAAGGGAGGGAGGGAGGGAGGGAGGGAGGGAGGGAGGGAGGGAAGGAAGGAAGGAAGGAACGAAGGAAGGAACGAAGGAAGGAACGAAGG
>PVKA01040065.1:0-19024 GCA_004027165.1 Ctenomys sociabilis | reverse complement strand
TGGCAATAAAATTAGATATTTTAACTATTGTTAATTAGCTAATCTTTCTGTGAAAATCTGTAACCTATGTATTGTTGTATGTTACTGTTTTTATCTTTGTTTCTGCTATTTGGTTTTATTTTTTAGTCTTCAAAATAAAATATGAAATTTAAAATAAATAAAGTTATGTTGAGGATTAAAGATAATCTAAAAAAGTTAAAAAAAATGGAAAAATATCTCTTGGTCCTGGAAAGACAGAACCAACGTGTCTCTAACCAAATGGCTAGACTGTTAAAACTTGGTATGGCCTAGAATAGAAAAAGTAACTGAGCAGCAAAAACAACACAGATGGAATCACAATCGCACACCAAAAGATATATTATGAGGCTACACTTACTAAAACAACATGATATTGGCACAAAGCAGGCATGTGGAAAGTTGGAAGAGGACAGGATCAGAACCAACCCCAGCCACCTACAGCTATTTGATCTTTGACAAATGAGCTAAAGACATGATGGAGGAAACACTGCATCTTTAATATATGATGCTATGAAAAATTGGATATCCACATGTCTGCACATAACCATGGATCTAGATTGAGACTAGTCTGATATGTCCTAAGCTAAAGTCAAAATGGATCAGTGATATAAATGTTAAATAAAAGAACAATCTACTGGAAGATAAAACACATACATAGGAATAGACAAGGACTTTCTGAAGAGAAAATCAAAGGTATAGAAAATAATACTAAAATTCAATAAATGGAATGATGTCAAATTAAATACCTGCACAGTGAAGTAAAAAAAAAAAATCAGCAGAATAAAGAGAAAATATATAGAATGGCAAAATATTTTATCAGCCATTCTATAGACAAAGAAATAGCATCAATGATATATAAATAATTTGAAAATAACTAGACCCAGTAAAATAAAAGACCCAATCAAAATGTGGGCAAAATGATTAGACACTTCTCAGAAGAACAAATATAGATGCATGGAAAACTTTTTGACTCATATCTTTATTCTGAACAACTACTTTGAAATAAAAATATACAGTGTATCAGCTATTGCTTTTGTCCTGCTACTTTGTTATAAAACTTAGTACTAATTTTTCATAAAAGAAAAAATCAAAATATATATTTTATTTATTTAATAAATAAATACTTTAAAATTTACTTTAAAATACTTAATTTTTACTTTAAAATACTTAATTTTAGTAAATAAATCACAGGGATGTGTCCAGGTATGTAGGGGTCTAAGTTTACTTCTCTTTCTAAATTTTATCACTCAGAATTGGCATTCAAGAATGAGTATATAAATATCCAAATATAACACGAGAATATCACAAATAATTAGCGCAGATTAAATTAATTGATTTTTAATGTAGTTGAGACAGGGCCTCAGTACACACTTTGGTCTCATAGTTATTCTCCTATTTTCGGTCTTCCCAGTCCTGAGATTACAGGCATGAACTACTATGCCAGGTCTCAGTGGTCAGCTCAGTGCACCCAGGGGTGGGGCTAGTGCACAATGTGGTGGCAGGGATTGAACCCTGGGCCCTGTGCTTTCCTAAGCACGAGTGCAGGTTATTTAGTAATTTTCATTGACAAAAAAGGTGTTAAAGATGTGTGTAGCTGGAAAAATTTTGCAGCACTCTTTGCCAATAAATGTAAAACAATCCTAGTTACAACAGCAACCTACTTGAAAAAGTCTATTGGGAATTTTAATACATTAGGAGCTGACTTAGACTTATGCATCTTTGGGCCAATGAAAGACTCAGAGTCTATGTACAGAACAGAACATTGATTCAGCTTCTCTTCTGAATACCAATTTATCTACCAGGGTATAAAACACTGTTCTAATATTTTCATAGAAAAACTCCTAGACCTCCTGTATCTCCTTCCTTGGCTTCTATTTTACTCTCTTAGGAGACCAGGGACCCTTGTGAGCTGCCAAAAGCAAAGTCAGAGAAAATGTGCATGCCAGCTGCACTGTCTTATAAGAGGCTAAGGTGTCGGGTGCTGAGTGATAACCTGTATGTCATGCATCTTCATGGGCTCCAAGAAGAACCTAAATCAAGCCTTGGAAGCATGAAGGACTTCCAATACTGTGACTATTTGGAAAACTTCAAGAAGATGGCTGGCTACCTTTCAAGCCAGTACAGGGAGGAAGCTTGTAATCTTCATTAGGCTATTATGTTTCTGGAGGCTGGCCATCAATAAAGTCAAAGGCACTCAAACTGGGGTTTGTTGATGCTTGTAGCATCGTGGGTAATGCTTCAGTCTTCTGGCCAGAGCGATGATGATGAACTGCTTTAGAGTTTTTTGATGCAAACAAATAGCCCACTGCAGCACTCATGCAAAAGTTCATCACTGCTAGCCCACAATGTTCTTTTGGCATTTCTGCCAATCCTACTGATGTTTTTCAGGCACTTCCAGGCTTCATGAATAAACTGTTAAACAAAAAATACAAATTTCTTCGTATATTTCCAAGCAAGGTGAACTCTCATTTATTCACTGTTTAAGAATATTTTCATAATATTTATATTCATTATTTGAATTTGTTTTCTACTTACCTATTCTTTGAAGAATAAAATAAAATAAAATCAGTGTACAGTTTTCCTAGAAGTCTTTACTTATGAAGCTGATTTCTACTAAAATATTCTAAAGCAATTTATTTGCAGTCCCTGGACAAATTTCACAAATATTCCACAATCACTTACCTCCTGTTCCTAATATATGAGGATGTGACTCAATAGAGAAGAATTTATTCTTTAGATATATGAAGTATCCTAAAAACAATTGAGAATACAGACACTGGAATAGGTGGGAGCAGAATCTATTAATTCTACAATTTTCAGCCTGAGCAATGGTGAGCATATGGTTCAATCTATGTAGTTCATCCTTATAATTTTTAAGATAGATATAATAATATCCTCTTTGAGGTGTTAATAAAAGGATTAAATAGAATGGTATAGATGCACTATTTACCAGAGTGCTTCAGGCATAATGAGTATTAAATAAATGATATCTAATAATATTGATGCAGTAACAATCTTTCCACTTTGTATAAAACCTAACATACTCAGAATGCATATTTTGGCACTTCTGGTTGCTACCCATTTCTGCAAATGATCTTTCGTACATGGTTGTATTACTTCCTCCCTATTGAAAAACTGCAATGCTGCTAAGGAAGGATATGGATCAATAACCAGGCAATAACATTTCCTGAAATAGGTACTCTTGAAAGCAGAGGGCACTGATCTGGTACTTTTGAAGCAGACTTGAAACAGAAATGATTAGAAAACATCATTTTTCTATATTTGTGTACCGTCAAATTCTCAGTGAAAATTTTTTTTGAACTATATATTAATTGTAATAATCTCCTATACTATATTTTTCAGTTTTTGCTATATGGTTTTGTCATTGTACAGTGTGTTTTACTCTTAACAGTTTCTATAACTATATGATGATATCCTTGACAAAGAAGTCTACTGAACATGATTTATATTTTCTTGTAGTAAAAGTATTTAAGAACAATAGCACATACTTTGAATAATGTCAGTTTACAAATGCTATATTTCATATGCCATACAATTTACTTTTAAAAAATTAACAAATGAGTCATATTATTAAATTATCATAATTGATTTTCTTTACAAAAAATTTAAGAAGACTTGAAAGTCAACTTGATATCATTATGTTCCCCTTCCCATCCGATTACACTCTTTTCTCCAATATATCTCAGACTCATTCACATAGCATCTCAAAAGAAATCATCACTGAGATATCACAATACAGTAAGTAACTGCAGCATAGAGACAATAGCATGAAAACATTCTGTCCTCTGTTGCTACTGAAAGCATATGAAATGTCTCAAGAAAGAGCTCCCCATGTACATGAGTTAACAACAAATACATTCTCCACAAGAAGCATAACAGAGCCCATATGAAACAGTTCAGTGCACCTCACTGAGCAGGCTACACATGAACATTCTAAATAATGAAATTAAACTCAGTGCAGTCATCTCAAAGTTCTACAAATCATTTTATTTCATGATTCCTTCATTGTGCATGTACTGGTAGTCTGTTATTGCAAGGCAGCAAAAAGTAAAAGAACTGAACCAGTATTTTAAAAACTAACACATGACTGAAGGAAATGTTAAATGTATACATATAAGAAGGACACAAACCAATTATAGTGGATATCTGCAAAGTAAATATTTGATATAAGTAATGAATTCAATGGCAGGTAATAAAGGAGCTATTCTTATTGGTTGAAGGACTTGGGAAATCTCCCTAGACACCCTCAGGAGAATTATAAAGGCAAACAAATACAGTATCTTTGTCAAGGAAGACTTATTCAAAGGGATACAGCAAAAATTGTATGTATCAGAATTGTTCCGAGGTTTAACTGCTTTTGAGAGGTTTAGAACAAATTAAATAAGAGTCTTGTATATTTTCACTTTGTATTTCCACTTCAAATATGTTTTCAATATGTTAAGAAAATCCTCTTCTGCACACACACACACACACACAAAAAAAAAAAAACGGACAGAGTGTAATAGATACACACATGGAGACAGAGACAGAGACAGAGACAGAGACAGAGAGAGGGAAGGAGGGAGAGAGAGAGAGAGAGGGACAGAGAAAGGGACAGAGAGAGAGAGAGAGAGAGAGAGAGAGAGAGAGAGATTCAGAGAACCAGGGAGAGAGACAGAGACAGACAAGAGACAGAGCAAAAGACAGAGAGACAGAGTGAGACAGAAAAGGGAGAGTCAGCAGTGCAGAGATGTTGAAGAAAAGAAGACATTTAGTCTTTCCTCTTGTTCTTTGAAATCTTTGAATTGTGCTAGCGAGTCTTTCCTCCTAAAGGAAATTTTCCATTGACAATCACAGCTATTTATTTTTTTCCTACATTCTGTAGCATTTGGAATTTGTATTTTCCTTTGGCAATTTAGTTTGAATTTATTTTCCCATTTACTTTTTGCAAAAACATGTAATCATCTTAGTGAAACTTCAATATATTTTAAGAACAGGTACCATATCTCCAATGCTTATAGCACAGACTTATTTCCGTTATTATCTACTATTTTAGCAGTAGTATCTCTGTTATGAGAAAAGTCAATTTCCATATGCTGGTGGAAAACAGCTTTCAAACATTCTTTATATGTTATTGCCCAACTTATTTAGATTAAGGAATGTAGTCATGCTTTAGTTCTAGTATTTAAATTTAATAGGCCAGAATTTTATAATTACTTGGGAGCAGGCCTAGGGAATAATTATACCATCATTTGGCAGATTTTCTTTTCAAATAATATTACCCTGAGTATTCAACCTCAGGGGACTTTTAAGATGAAACACATCTGAAGTAGCCATAACAGATACAGAAATTTTATTAAAAGGGATTAGATACCAATATATATTCATTGTAATAGCAGAAATTTCTAGTTTTAACATGGACTACAGAAATATAAAGTAATTTCTTATGAATACCAATTATGAAAATATAACATGTCTACCTTTTAATATTAGAGTTTATAGAAGACATTACATAAATTATGTTTTCTTTTAACCCAGATAAAGTCTTATTGTATAGTGAACACACATATCAGATGGCCAACAGTCACAACATCTTTATTTGAAAAAGATTTCTTGAGTTGAGGATGTACCTAGGTAGCAGTGTACTGGCCTGCCATGTTCAAGGCCCTCTGCTATACCTGCAGAATTGGGAAAATTTTCTTTAAGAAAATGTTACAAAAACACAAAGTAAGAGAAATTAATACAGTAAATACCCATTGCCTATTACTCATTTTTATTTTTATTTCTTCATAGAATTTTTTTTTATTTTCATAATTTTGTTGAAGAACAAATAGCAATGAGACAGTTTCAAATCAAATTAGTGGAACAGATTCAATAATTAATACATTGCATATTGTTTTCATAGTGGTTTTTTGTTGTACATGGTGCATACATGATATTGTATTTACAGACACTATTAGAGCAGATGCCTCTCCTCATTGAATTAAGAGAATGTAGCTATATGCCTATCTCTTTTCTTAAAGCTGAATTATAGTACAGTTTCAATTTAATACTTTTTACATTGTTATCTTCCTGGTGGTTATTCATCATTTAAGAAGTGGACAGGATATCCTGGCCAAACACTACTAGTGTAAATATGTACATACAAACATAGAATGATCCTTCCTTCATATCCCCCCTTTTTGTTTAGTCCTGTCAATTTTATATTTCTTATTCTTTTCTTTTTTTGTATTTAGGACAGGGTGTACAAGGTCTCAGACTTGCAGAGATTCTCCTGTTTTCAGCCTCCTAAGTGCTCAAATCACAGGCCCATGCCACCACACCCAGGCTCAATTGCCACCTCAGTGTGCCCCATGGGCAGGGTGGGATGCAACCTTGGCCGCTGCACTCTGCCTAAGCAGATGCTTTAGTCCACGGAGCTATGTGGCTGGCCTGATTTATTTTATTCTTTTAAAAAACTTATACATTCACCCACTTTCCAATCTTTATTGAATTATATTGATAAAAATCTCAGATTTACTATTGCTTCATCCACAAATATTCCAGTGAATGTGAATTAAAATCCAGATACATTTTAACACACATAATATTGTCATCATACCTAAAGAAAACTAAACAATGGTTCTTTAAAGTATGTGGTAGGTAGCTTTCCAAAATAACTCTCAATGATCCCCACCTCTTTGTATTTGAGTCTTCATCCATGATTATGAGCAGAACCTACAGATGAATGACAGAGAGCAAATAAGAAGGGATAGCACTCTGATACTGGCTTATGAAGACTGTGGATTTCACTTTGTGCCATCAGCCAGCCTGGAGCTGAGGCCTCACAATAGCCACATGTGCAAACTTGGAAGCTGATCATCATAGGTTTTGTCAATCACAGCTTGAGAGAACTTGAGCCCAAGAGGACAACTTGACTACAGTCAAGTTGTGATTATGAGCAGAATCATTCATGTATCGTGCCTCACCAATAAAAACTGAGAGATAATAAATGCTTGTTACTTTAAGTTACAAGTTTTGGGGCAATTTATTATATGATTACAGATAATTAATACAGTAACATGTCAAGCTGTTAATCCTCAAATTATATGTGATCTTTGAAACATGTTCTTTTTTAAAAACTGAGATCCAAATGAAGTACTCATACTAAATTTGGTAAAATGTCCTTTCAGTTCTTTTGTTATGAGAATTATAATGGCAGGGTCAAGACTGGGAGAAAAACACTGTCTCTCCAAACCTAGAATCAAGACACCTGGAAACAACTGAATAAAGAAAAAAAAAAAGTAGTTCTCTGAGAATTAGGAGGACCTGACAGGACAACTGGAAGCTAAGGAGAAACTGGAGAAACTGCATGACACGGATCCTGAGGAGGGGACCTGTGTTTGCTAACACAGTGCAAGCTTGGAAAGGACTGGAAGCTCCTGGCGGATACAACAGACAGGGTCAGCAGCTCTAGCCTCAAGAAAAGGCCCCAAGAAAAACTGTAGCTGTTGTCAACTGCAAAAACAGCATAGGGTTTTACTCTGAAGGTGACTCCTTCCACATGGCAAGCTAGAGTTGAAGAAGAAATCCAATGCGGCACCCACCATATTGGAGTGTTTCATGGGGAGCATGTGGGGAAAGGGTTAATCGTTTAAGATGAGCTTCGAAACAACTGCACTTCAGGTTTTTTGAGGTGAGAAAGACTAAATGGAAGATAGCCATTAAACATAGTCACAGAGAATAGGAGGCTTCACAGATTGCCTGAGAATTTTAAGTCATGACTGGGAAGGACCTAAGTGTCCCACCCTCTGAAGTGAGAAGACAAATGGATTGTGTGTGGCTTTTGGAACGTGCTGAAATTTCTTGCATTAACTCACATATTGCTTCACCATTCCATCCTTCTGCTTATATACATACATTGCTGCTATGTTTGCTTTCCCTATCTGTTTACATGATCTGGATACATCTCGATTTTGATGATTGTCACAGCCTGGGGAATATATATAGAGAGAGAAGTCTCTGGACCTGGGAGTAGGAGGACCTCATAGATCCATAGGACATATAGCTATATGTGGGGAAAGCTGAGTTTGAGTTGAAGAAAGGGACAATCAACGAAGAAAAAAATTTAAAGAAAAAATTTTATATTACTAATTTCTATCAGTTTATTAAAAAGAATGGCTTGTGCTTAAATTATTTGAGTAATTTTTCATGATTATATGTTGTAATCTGAGCAAATACTTTAAGATAACAATATGCAATATATTAACCATTATTAATCTCCTTTTAGAAAAATAATATGTACTTTGTACAGGGTCTCACTATACAGCTTGGACTTGTAGTGATCATCCTATTGCCAGGCTCCCTAGCGCTGGGACTACCAGCATGCCACAGCCGGCTTTGATGGCCAGCTAGCGTGCCCGTGGGTGGGGCCAATGCGGCCTGTAGTGCTGAGCTCTCTCATCAGCCCTTTTAATCTCCTATCATTGTTTTGAAGTTCTATATTAATACTATCAGTATTGTTATTATTCTTATTATTATTTTGCTATTAAAATAA
The DNA here is from genome assembly GCA_004027165.1 of Ctenomys sociabilis. Lineage (NCBI taxonomy): Eukaryota > Metazoa > Chordata > Mammalia > Rodentia > Ctenomyidae > Ctenomys > Ctenomys sociabilis. The sequence continues at coordinate 10,470 of PVKA01040065.1, read as the reverse complement.
GATAAAAAAAACTTGAAGCAGCTAAGTGAATATACCCTGGGGAATTATCATTTACTTTCCCATCAGGAAAGGTAGGATAACATTCAATATTTGTACACAAATACATGGGTATGCAAATAAAATGCATATCATACTGGCCTTCTATTCCTCCTCCACATCTGGTGAAATGCAGTACTGCAGACTCTGGGATAAACAATTTATTCAAAAACACAGTGGAACTTTTGTCTTCATTTCTTTTTTTTTTTTTTTTGTGGGGGGGGGGTGGACCAGGGATTGAACTCGAGCCCTTGCGCTTGCCAGGGAAGTGCTTATTCCACTGAGCCATTTCCCCTGCCCCCTGTCTTCATTTGTTTTGGAGATTGAAAGATTTGCCTAATATTTTACTTTGTTACTCCAGTTTACTGCTTATCCTTTTTCCTTCCAAGATTTGGCTATGACAAATTGTGCTGATAACCCACAAATTCAGAAAAATCCTTCACCAACAATCACTCAGACAAAGGCATTTTATCTAGATTGACTTTAAAAATCTCGGCCCCCAAAATTTAAAGACCCAATCAAAACATGGGCATCTGAGATGAATAAACACTTATCAAATAAAAACAAATGTTTGCAAGGCTGTGGGGAAAAAGGAACACTTCTCTACTGTTGGTAGGAATGTAGACTAGTACAACCACTATGGAAATCAGCATGGTGACTTCTTAAAAAAGTAGGAATGGAAATCTCATTCAATGTGGCTATTCCCTTTCTGGGTTCCTTTATCCCCATACTCTCAGCAGCATTTGCTATTAGTTTGTTTCTTTATGAGAACCATTCTTTCTGGGGTGAAATGGTATCCCTATGTTGTTTTAATTTGCATAAATGCAGAACATTTTTTCAAGTATTTGCCATTTGTATTTCTTCCCCTGAGAAGTATGTATTCATCTCTGTTGTCCACTTTTTTGGATTTGGATCTTTAAAGTTTGGGGACTTGGTTAATTTTCATTCTTTATATATTCTAGATAGAAGTCCTTTGAATGATGGTTGGTTTAGAGTTTTTCCAACTTGCGGATGATCTTTTCACTCTGTGGATGATTTCTTTTAACATGCAAAAACTTCTCAATAAATGAAACTCCAGTTGTTGATTCTTAGATGCATTCACCTTGTGTTTTGGTTTTTGTTCATAAACTGCCTATACTTGTTTTCAAGATTTTAACCTATTTTTCTCTTTGAGGAGATTTGATGTTTCTGTTTTAATGTTTAAATCATCAGTCCATTTTAACTTTAGTTTAGTGCATGGTGATAGACCTGGATCTAGATTTAGCTTTCAATATGTGGAGAGCCAGTGTTTCAGCACTATTTCTTAATGAGGCTATCATCTCTTCCACTGAAGGCCCTTTGTCAAAGATAAGGTGGCCGAGTGAGTTTATAGTTGCATCTGAATCTTCTAATCTTTTCCATTGATGTTAAGTCTTTTTTATTACCAGTACTATGCTGATTACATGATAGTAGCTTTGTCGTACAATTTCTAGCCTGGGCTTGTAATGCCTAATGCCTTATTTTTGTTTCTCAGGATTGCTTTTGATTTGCTGGGTCTTTTCTGGTTCTAAGTAAATTTTAGGATTTTTTCTCTAGATCCGTGAGGTATGTTGATAGTATTTTCATAAGGATTTCATTAAATATGCGTAACAATTTTGGGAGTATGACCATTTTCACAATGTTGGTTCTTCCTAACCAGGAGCAAGGAATATCGTTCCATTTTTCTGAAATTCTTTCCGATCACTTTTTTCAGAGTATTGTAATTTCCACTGTATAGATCTTCTACTTCCTTTAGTAGATTAATTCCTAAGTATTTCATTTTTTGGATGCTGTTGTGAAGGGTAATTTTTCTATAATTTCTCCGTCAGTGGGTTCATCATTTGTGTAGAGAAATGCTATTGATTTTTGAGTATTGAATTTGTATCCTGCTATGCTACTGAATGTGTTTATTAATTCTAAGAGCTTCTTGGTAGAGATTTATGGGTCTTACATGTAGAGTGTCATGTCATCTGCAAATAATGATACTTTAACTTCTTTACCCATTCTTATTTATTTCTTTTTGTCCAATGGCTTTGGCTATATTTTCAGAACTGTACTGAACAAGAATAATGATAGAGTACATCTTTGTCTTGTACCTGATTTGAGAGTAGAATTCAGTAATTCACCACTTATAATTATGATGGGCATTGGTTTGTCATAGCTGGCTTTTATCAGATTTGAGATATTGGTCATCTATTTCAATTTTCTGAAGGGTTTTGATTATTAACTAGTTTTGGATTCTTTAAAAAGCGTTTTTCAGTGTCTATTGAAATAATTATATGATTTTTATTTTCCTCTCTATTGACATATAGTGTATTGCATTTATAGATTTACATATGTTGAACCATCCTTGCATTCCTGAGATGAATCTTACCTGGTCATGGTGTTCATTTTCCTGATGATTTGTTGTACTGTATTTCCTACTTTTTTATTGAGGATTTTGCATCCATGTTTATGCGTGAGATTGGCCTGTAGTTTTTAATTTTTTGATAGAGGATCTTACTATGTAGTTTGGACACATAGTGTGCCTCCTGTCTAAGCCTCCCTAGCACTGGGATTATAGGCATGTGCCACCATATCCAGTTTCTGGGCTTGCAATTGCACCCAGAATTTTGAAGACTGCATAGTATGTGGTACGGGGGATTGAACTAGGCACCTTGCACTGCCAGACCAGCACTTACTTCTGAGATATCTCCCTAGCCCGAGTATTCTTGAATATATGAGCTTTCAACTAAAACAGTCTTTTGCATTGTATATTTAAATTAGCAGTTTTTCACTTTGTAAAATTTATGAATTTTATGAAATTATATTTCATAGAAATGTAAAATTCTGTGATGATCTGATCCAATCATAAGGGATATAAAAGGTAACAAGAGGAAAATTTTTATTTTTAAACTAAACATAACAATACACTTTCTTCCCTCAGTTAGTTTAAAATCTATAGGAAAATTAACCAAAAAATGTCCTCTTGCAAATACATACTCTCATGTGATGAAAGCTACATGAACTAAAAAGACATACAATACTGTGCAAATATAACATTAAAAATCCAATACAGCTCAGTAGTTTAAAGAAGGTTTTCATGAGAACAAATTTGAAAAAGCATGAAAAAGTGAGGACAACTTAAACAGATTTGATACAGGAGCAGAGAAGGGAATTCTGCACAAAGGAATCAGAATTGAGAAACCCCTGAAAAAGTATGGAGCATGAGGTAAATGAGTACCGGGTAACACTGAGCCCAAGGGAAAAGTGACAGAGGCAATAGGAAGAAGCTGAATGAAGTATGCCTCTCTGGATCATAAAACATATTTCACATTTTATTTTATGATCTAGAAGATGCTGCAGAGTTCCAAGTAATGAAACAACATAATACCTGGGTGTGGTAGCACACATTGGTAATTGCAGAAATTGAGAGTCTGAGGCAGGAGGAGCACTAAGAGTTCATGGCAGCTTAAACTGCATAGCAAGACCCTGTCTCCAAAAGCACTTGGATCAGAACAAGTATGGAAATTCTCATTTGAACAACACCATCTTTGCCTCCATTCCCATGATCTCATTGTCAGCATAGCCAACTCTTCTAATGCCGTGGCTGCGCAGGTTTGTGCTTCTCTTCCTTAGTGATCTCGGATCCCCTCTACTTTAATCACTGCTTGGCTAGCTGTAGCCTTGTCCTGGCTATCCACTGCATTCCCACCATAACCTCAGTTGGAAACACTTCATTCTGCCAATCACCTCCTTCCTTCTCAGCTCATTTCTTCTAGTAATTGTAGCAGTTTCCTACTGCTACTATAATGAATTATCACAAATTCAGTGTAAAAACAACACATATTTATTGTCTTACTGTTCTAGTGGTTAGAAATGTGAAATGAGTGTCAGTAGCTAAAACCAGCACCTGCAGGGACCTCACTCCATTTGGAGTGTTTGATTTCTTCCTGTTAAGGCACTGTTTTCTCTCTAATTCCAGGGCACTACTGTAGCTATTTCTCTAGTCTCCTCCAATCTCATGTTTGTGTCTCCTTATTTATCATTAATTGGAACTCTCTCCATTTCTAAGCTCAATCATTTGAATAGGCTAGGGCCTGGTTCTTAGGTAACTTCTCTTATCAGTCTAGTGTCACTGCTTATGCTTTTATTTATTTTCTTACAGTCTTATTGTCGCTAAAAGATAGCCTTCCAGGACAATGCATGTTATTCTATATATGGCAGTTATGGATAGAAATGTCAAACTCTGAACACAAGTCAAATGAAACTAAGGCCTCATCCTTCTACTAACCAGAAATATGACTTTGAACTACTTAGTATTCTCTGTCTCAATTACCTAATTAAAATGGAGAAATGGTAGTGAATTCACAGGGTAACTCAGGACTAAATCAGTGAATAAATGTACAAAGGACTAGAACACTGATCGTATGATTCAGTAAATCATATGGATTATTATTATTAAGCAATTGTTAGATTTCCCTCAAGAATTTCAGATTTCTCTAGTAACTGTACTACTTGTCCTTCCAGATACTTGGGGAACACAGAAAAGTCATTTTTATTTTTTATTTTATATCTATGAACAATTCCATCAAAAAATTGTCAACTTGGTCTTAAAGGCACACTTTAGACACTTACAACTTCTTTTTCCATTCATAAAATCTTGGTCCAAGTCTAGGGCCTTAATATAAAGTGAATACTTCTCATCATAAGTATTTTTTTTAGCTTGCTGAGCTCATTGATTCTACTTTTGTCTTTAAAATCAATTTTCTTCCACAGTCATCAAAATGTTATAGTAATTTGTAAGTAAAGATACACAACACCCAAGCCCTCCAATACCTGTACATTTATTCAGTCTAAGGCAAGAATTTTATAATGGTCTCAGGCCTGTATATAATTATGCTCTAGGCTCAATTTTGGACTTTCAGTCATACCGTTCACTCCAACAATTGCTCTGTTCCAATGATTCTGGCCTTCTTGTTATCTTGTTAGCTACTCTTAGTATAATTTCATCTAAGAATCTTTACACTAACCAAAAAAATTCACATTTGTGAGACAATACTTTCTTACTTTAATTTGTAGAACTTCACCATAATATTTATTAGTGAACACCTCCTTAATATTACCTGCTGATTTCATGAAAATAAAATTTTTGTTTTACTGACTGTTGTATTTTTATTTCCTAAATATTTCTCATATGTAAAAGTAAGTTAATAACTTTCACAGTTGATTATAATGACAACTTCAGAACTCCGGAAAATTTCAGAGAGAATACATTTAATCACTGGTTTGGTTCTGGATATATTGCATTGCAATGTCAACTGTCCTAGAGATACATTTGTGACACTAGATCTGGAGCCCAGAAAACAGCTGAGGAGCACGTGCAAATTCATGAGTGCAGAGATAGAACTTGAAGCTACAAAGACAGATGCTACTTGCACAGGGGAGTACACAGTACAGCTAGACAGGCACACCCAATGGAACTAGAAGGACTTTAGCAGAGAACCATCTCCAAGGAAGATTTCCACATCAGGAGCAAAGAGAAACTTAGGAGGACAGGTAGTGGCAGCACAGGTGAAAAGGCAACTCACAACTATGTGACGTTTTCTGGAAAGCAGATGTCAAGGTCAGTGGAGGAAATGCTGTAGAGAGTCAGGAGTCAGGGTTTTGTTTTTCTCATTAGGGAGACTAGAGTGTAGTATGAGAATCTTAAAGAATCTACTATGATAGACATTGATTGAACTTACTGGTTTATATTTTGGTTTCAAAAAACGTGGGATTTCCAGTGATATTAATTATGGAAGTCTACTTTGGCCCTCAGTATTTTCTATATTTGAATTCCCTAATGGTATTTTGGCAAAAGATAACCATGTGCTTAGATACATTAAAATCTTTTAGGAATGTTGGGAAAAATATTTTTATGAAACAGCACATTCTGGGTTCAAATGGTTTATTGCCATTACTTCTCAATTTTTCCATAGCAACTGAAATTTCTCTGTATTTAATCATCGAAAAAAGCATCTTGTAATCCACAAACAAAATGAATAGGTGAGTATATACTTTGGGTTTTTTTTCTCTAATGTATCTTAATGATTTGGAGGACAAATACCGCTATTCCTTAGGTTTTCAGATATGAAATGTACTTTTAAAGTATTTGACATTATACTAAAGACTTATTTTAAAAATCTTTAAAAACTGAAGTAGAGGGAAGAGCTACTCATCTCAAACCAGAGACAAAAGAGATTTACATTTCCAAGAATAAGTAAAAAAAATCTTTGTAATCAAAGCAGCACCAGGTATCTATTATTGAAACAGCATTACACCATATACAACATTAATTCAATTCACAAATATTTTACGCAATGAAATGATTGCAAATTTACTAAAATATTATTTAAATCGAAATACACAGTTGCTTACATAGGCTTTCCCTTAATGAACACATAATAGTTTTCCCACATAAGATATAAATATCTCTTACTTCTTTGAGATATTGTCTCCTGTTACACTCCCAGACCAGCTGTCTATAACAAACTCTTATAAAATTGTAATATTTCTATCATTTTTTTACCTCATTATTATTTATCATCTGCTCCCTCCCGATCTCAACTGAACTGAGGTAACTTTGTAGTAGAAATTTGATTTTGACAAAGCTCTATCCCCCATGCCTGGAACAAAGTCTTGGAGAAACATATATTATTTTATTAATTTGAATAAGAGAATAAATGAACCATACTTATGAGTAGAAATAAAACACATATTAATTATGTTCTAGTGTGTATAGCTATTTGAGGTCTATAACTGTTTCAGAAGAAAGGTGAAGACAAGCCTTTGCAGATAAAAATTTCAGAGCCTGGCTATTAATCCTCACTTTGTCCTTTTCTAGGTGTGCAATTTGGATAAATTGTTAATCCTCTAGGCATTGGATTTTTCATTTTTAATGTCAAACAGTGATTCATACAGAATAGTACTAATAAATTCATTGATCGAATAAACTTAACTTTATTAGATTTCCATGCTATAGTAGAGGACATGAAAGTGGGTTGGTAGTATCCTACATCTGAGACGTGTAGAGTGGGAAGCCCGACCTACTGTTACAAGTAGGTTCTGAAGGATTCAGGAGGATAAAACTTAGGATACATGAATTTGGAGTGATTGACCCAATGAAGGGAAAGTTTTAAAGAGATTCTAGGAATGTTTAGTACTGACACTGAAATTCATTTCATTTGGTTAGCAGCTTTATCTTTATAACCTGAATGTATTCTGGAATAATTCACTAATTTATTTTTTGTTTATTCTAAATATATGGAAAGTAAAACTGCATATCTCTAATATTCTTTAATATAAAGCAAGAAATTACATTTATGTCAATTCTTAAACCTGATGGTGATAATCCTTGTGTAATTTACCAAATGATGAGGATCAAGGAAGATAAAGCACTTCAAAAGTTTAAGAAAGGCATGTTGCAATTAACACAAAATATTTAAGAAAACATACATATTAAATTGTTACTATATTCAAGGTAGAGTATGAGTCTGGAAATGATATTGAAAGAAATTTAAAAAATGGCCATTATCTTCAGGGAGTATTCAGTTTTGTCAGGTGGTTAAAACCAATAATAAAAATAACTGAACAAAAGTCAAACTAAGGTATATGCCATAAAATAAGTAGCAAAGGTGCTGGCCAAATAGCTCAGCAGATTAAAGTACCTGTAAGCAGGCTCAGGGGTGGGGAGTTCGATAGCCTGGCATGCCATGCTGGCCCTGCTCCCAGGGTGCACTACGGCAGCAATTAAGACTGGTTGGTGGCATGTGCCTGTAATCCCAGCTTCTGGGAGGTTGTGAATAAGTGGATCACTATGAGTCCAATATAGTAGTGAGACTCTGTAGACACTTCCCTAAAAAATACAAAATAAATAAATAGTAGTAAATAATAATGCTAGAAAGTGTAAGCAAGGAGACCAAGTTTTAAAAGTAATTCAAGAAAATATTTGTGGAAGACCAAGCATTTGAGATGTATGGAAAGAGTGAAAAGATATTTCTGGCTACACATAGAAGCCAACAGGATTAGTTTACACTTGACAAACATCTTGAACAAATGCACCTGCCATTTATAAAAAACATTTGGCAAAGAAAAACAATACATGGTTCATGGGCTCTGGGAAATCTGATTTAAAAAGTGAGTGAGTTTAAACATGTTTACTGTAGGCTGTTGCAACTTTGACGTGCACTGTCTTTCAAAAGGACACAAAATATACTCTTCCTAATTTGACGTGATCATGCAATGACCCTTTCCTTTACTTAGGGTACATACTTAGGCTTGTTTCTGCAAAATTTATTCTAGTAAATGCTGGAATAGAGAGATTTAAAGTTAGGGTAGAGTGTGGTGGGGGGTGAACAGGAAGTAGCAGTCCTATATTCTTGGCACTAAAAAGAGTCTTGGGGTCCAAACCTCCACAGTTTCTTGAGCATGGCAGTAGAGAATATATAAAATATTGAAATTTGAGCAATGGATAAAACCACCAATGAACTAGAAATTATGGTTGCACCATGTTTAACATTAACCAGTTTGTCAACCTCATACCCTGAGATAGCAAGAAAAATTAGAAGGTAGGCAGTTTCTTTCACAGTGCTCAGAAGTGAAAACTATGGGTGGGCGGCAGTAGCCAAAAGGATAGAATAGAGGCAAGAAGCAATGAGCTGAACGCTATAGAAAAATGGAATATGATGAAAATTACGATATGAATTACAGTGACATCAAAAGTGCTCTTGAATGTAATTGTTGGTAGAATCCTGGTGGTAATGAGAGTCAAGGGAAGACTCAAGAACAGTGTTTTATATAAATAGATTATGGCACTCTTTAATATAATCTTATATTGTAACTCCTTTAGAAAGAAAGTTATATATACATAAGGTTAGTACTTCTGTGTCAAAATGTTAAAACAATGAAAGTTGGTTTTATTTATTTATTTATTTATTTTTTTCCATTTATTTTTATTTTATTAAAATACAAATGTCAATCAGACAGTTTCAAAACACCTTAACCATACAGAGTTGATGAATTAATACATAGCAAACTGTTTTCATAACGTTTTGGTATTGTACAAGGTGCATACATGATATTATATTTACAGGTATTTTATAGGTGAAATTATATCAAAAATTCAATAATTATTTACCTAGTGGATGACCATAGCACTAAAATCTGACATAATATCCTGTACAACCACCATTAGTGCAGATCTTGCCTATCATAGAATTATGTAGAAGCACAGCGTTATCTATCCCAACTGTACTGTCTATGCACACACATCATGATTTTTTCTTTCTACAACCCTTCCTTTGTCTACACCTGTCAAAACTGGGCACTCCATTGACATTCAACTACCTTAGGTGCTTGAACTTGACAACACAATCCAACACAGTCCAGCATTCTGCAACCATAGGGAGTTATTCAAAGAAATTGTCGACCATATCCATTTACAGCTCAGCTTAATATTATGGGCTCACGATGTATACTTCATTTTTATACTTTTCTGCTGGATGGTTAAGACCTAGGTAGATCAAAACTTATATACGAACACATGAACTTTATATTTCCTATGTGGTCATTGAAGTCTTCTCAGGGTTTATCTTGTAGTCCTGTACATTATTCTGTAGTTCCTTTGTCTGTATCATCCATGTGGATGAGTCACGGCCAATGCTTGACCAGATTGCTCTCTGTGAGAGCTTGAGAGAAAGTTTTCTCTTCATGCGACTCTCCCCAGGCACACTATAGAACTTCAGTCTCTTTCCTCTGTGGCTCCACAATCTCCTTGTTCAGAAAATTTGGAGTTCACCTGAGTCTCATTATATTGCAGTACAGGTTCTCCTATGTCCTGAATCTTCGTTGACCTTGAAAGGCTAGGTCCAAAATGTTGGCTGGCCTTGTGGCTCTTCTGTTTCTCCAACTCTGACTTGTGATCTTAGGTTGTTAACCATCCAGAAGAAAACAGCTTTTTAGTATTTAGGATTAGTATCCTGCAGCATATGCCATTCACTTTGCCTTATTTGACTCAATTGATTTTTCTTGTTGTACATTTCCTTTTGTATTTCTGCTTTTCGCTTGTTATACTAGGGAGACTATACGATATTTACATATGTGTGTCTGGTTTATTTCACTTATGAGTATATGTTCAAGTGGCATCCATTTCAGTATAAATGCTTCAAACTTATCATTCTTAATATCTGAGTAATACGCCATTATATAGAAATACCACAACTTTTTCAACCATTCCTCATGTGATGGACATCTTGGTTGTTTCCAAGATTTTGCTATCACACATTGTGCTGCTATAAACATAGGTACACATATATCTCTATGATACAATGTATCCAAATCCTTTGGGAAAATTCCCAGTAGGGGGATAGCTGGCTTGAATGGGATTTCTAGTCCTAT